>CAUYQG010278314.1:0-43332 GCA_963574415.1 Tarsius wallacei
ACCAAGCCCGGCTGATGATCTCTTTCTTATGATTTTCTTTTCTTTTTTTTTTGAGTTAAAGTCTCACTCTGTCGCCCAGACTGGAGTGCAGTGGCACGCTCCTGGCCACCGCAGCCTCGACCTGCTGGGCTTCGGTAATCCTTCTGCTCAGCCTTCCAAGTAACTGGAACTACAGGCACATGCTACCACGCCTGGCTAATTTTTTGATTTACTGTAGAGATGAGGTCTCACCAAGTTGCCCAGGCAGGTCTCGAACTCGTGGGCTCAGGCAATCCACTCACCTCGGCCTCCCAAAGCACGGAATTATAGGCTGAGCCACCGAGCCCGGCCCTCTTATGATTTTCTTATTAATGTTTATGTTTTCTTTTCATTAGCTTTTTTATTGTAAGGAAACAGTATATAATCCATATAACATGCAAAATATGTGTGTTAATCAACTGTTTATATTATGG
The DNA here is from genome assembly GCA_963574415.1 of Tarsius wallacei. Taxonomy (NCBI): domain Eukaryota; kingdom Metazoa; phylum Chordata; class Mammalia; order Primates; family Tarsiidae; genus Tarsius; species Tarsius wallacei. Next base: position 453 of record CAUYQG010278314.1, read on the forward strand.
GTAAGTTTCCTTGTAATAGTAGGCTGTTTGTAGTTAAGTTTGGGAGGGGGTCAAAAATTTGTTTAAAATTTTTGACTGAGTATGAGGTCATTACCCTTAACCCCTGTATTGTTTAAGGGTCACCTACACTGACTGTTTTCGTCTTTATAAGAAAAGGTAGTTCCTTGGAAGGGATAGGGTAGTCAGTGCCAGTAGCCAGTTCTCTCTCCAGGGTGTCTAGAGGTTGACTGACACAAAGCAGGTGGCTCCCAGGGAAAGCAATAATCTTCATTAATTTTAGTAACCTCCATCAGACTTTCCTTTAGGCAAGGTAGTGTAGGGGTGTACATTTTAGAAGACAGCAAGGAGTGTGCCACGGTCATGGACTATACATACAGTGAGTTCCAGAAGAAAATTTTAAAATGCTCTGTGTCAGGCTCTTGCCTTAGGAGAGGCAGCTCATGAGGATTGCTGGGTGGGGATTTTAGTGTGAGGGGGGAAATCTCTAGCACCGCAGGGGTGAGCGGGAAGCAGGGCAAAGTTATCTCCAACTGCCAGGTCTTGGGTGAGGGCGATGCCATTTTAGGCAATGACATCTTCAGGGTTGAGATTTGGGGCCAGGGCAATGTTGTCTGGAATGTGGGAATGGGGACTTGAGTTGATGTGGGTGTATGGATTGTACACCAGTAAAAGTTCCCAAAGTAGTGATAAGCTAAGCAGTCAACAGAATGGTGTGCACCTGTACCTGATAGGGTTTTTGTTTTGTTTTTTGGAGGAAGTGTAGGTTTAAATGGGATTCATATCAGATAAGCAGATGTCTGGCTTGTAGGAAAATCTGTTATTAATGAGTCTCAGGAGAGTACATGCCTTAGATTTGGCCTCTAGCCCTTATTGGATGGCTGCAGGACTGAAAATTTGTAACAATAAGTTGAGAACTGGGCAAAACAGAAATTTATTTAGGAATCTTATTTGTTGGGCTGAAATTTAAAAAGGGATTGCTTGAAGAGCACAATATGTCTCCCAATTAAACCAACTATCTGAGACCTATCAGAGACATGAAAGTTCTTAAAGAACCCAGAATGTATATTTTAAGAAGTGAAACACGTTTCTTAGTTACTACTGATGTGTCTGTAACTCCAGAGGGAGTAAAAAGTACCCCTAGCAAGACCTTGTATTGTGGCCTCAGAATATGTGGAGATTGGGCACAGTGGCCCATACCTATAATACCAGCACTTTGGGAGCCCATAGGTTCGAGACCAGTCTGGGCAACTTGATGAGACCTCATCTCTGCAATAAATCAAAAAATTAGCCAGGCATGGTGGTACACGCCTGTATTTCAAGCTACTTGGAAGGCTGAGGTGGAGGGATCACCTGAGCCCAGCAGGTCGAGGCTGCGATGGCCATAAGCATGCCACTGCATTACGGTCTGGGCCACAGAGTGAGACTCCAACTCAAAAAAAAAGAAAGAAAGGATATGTGGAGATGTGTGATTTTGTTTTATATTTTGGGTGTTGTTGTGCAAGAGATTTCCAACATTATTTTTTTCATTTTGAAGGGTACAATTTTTAGATAATGGCTTAATGGTTTATAGTAAATGTGAAGATGAGACCAGGACATCCAGTGCTAAGACAACTGCCTGAACTTTGGCCAAGTGTATTGCTTTTATGTACCATCCTTTGTTAGTGTCATCCAGGCTAAGGGATGGAAAGCAGTCCCAGTACACAACGTTCATCACATATGATGGCCGAGCATGCCTTTTGCATGGTCTACAAACAGTATGAAAAAATATGGACTTATATGGCCTTAATGAGTGTGTCAGATGAATCTTGTTAGAGGAAGATGTTATGATATAATGTCATACCCATGCTCTGGGAGATGGTGGATGTAGTTAAGAATTTGTCTGCAAAGATTGTGTGTGATGACAAAGCTGTTGAGATGCACCCCACAAGAAGCCTGGGAAAGATATACTGTGTCCTTATGAATGTAGAGACAAAGTTCAGCTAGAGGCTAATGTAACAGGCATGGAAACATGTTAGCCAATCTGGAAGAGTGACACATGTGTTGGTTGTTGATTGAATTGAATCAGCTGTCTTAAAATAATATTAGGTATAGGGTATGGGCCTTGATGAATAGGAATATAACATTAAGGTTGTAGTAATCCACCATTATTGCATTGTTTTTAAAGATGCAAGTCTCATTCTTTTGTTGTTGAAAAGATTCTCATTCCTTGGTTGTTGGGTTTCTTCTCTCTGGAAATTTTTGCTGTCTTTTCTTTATCTTTAATAGTCTGACATTTCCTAAGGATACATCTAAGTTTTAAAAATATATTATTGACAGTATTTGGCACTCTGTGTGCCTTCTCTGTGGCCAGAAATGTGTTTCTATTACTTTAATATTTACTTCTTTTACACTGTTATCTGTTTACTTTTCTTGGGGGCCTTTATTAGTCAAATGGTAGACCTTCTGATTTAATCTTTTCTGTGTCTTTTATTTCATGTTTTCTATATTTTTGTCTTCTTGCTTTGAGTTTGGGAGACACTCTCAATTTTATTTTCCAATCTTTTTTTTTTAACTAGAGCAATTTAACTTTTTAGAGTTCTTCCATATTCTGTAATTGGTTTCTTAACATCTTATTCATGTTTGTATGTTTTCTGAGTTGGGGGTCTCATCCTGCTGCCCAGGCTAGAGTGCAGTGGCACGATCAAGGCTTATTCCAACCTCAACTTCCTGGGCTCAGGCAATCCTCCTGCCTCAGCCTCCCGAGTAGCTGGGTCCACAGGCATGCACCACTATACCCGGTTAATTTTTTGTGGAGATGAAGTCTCTCTAGGTTGCCTCAAACTCCTGGGCTCAAGTCATCCTCCTGCCTTGTCTTCCCAAGGTGCTGGGATTATAGGTGTGAACCACTGTACCCAGCCTTGTTCTTGTTTTATAGATTAAATATTTTCTCAACTTTCTTGACTTCTTAAGGACTCACCCTCCCTCCATAAGTTTTCTTTTGTTTCTGTGTTACATACAGGGTAAGTAGTTTGAATATTTCTTCTTTCATGCAACTGTTTGTCTATATGTCTGGTGATTTTTGGTTGTTTATTAATTATTAAAAATGAAGAACTAAGTAGTTAGGTCGGACTTGAGCTATGTGTGTGTGTGTGTGTGTGTGTGTGTGCGCGTGCGCGTGTGTGTGTGCGTGTGTGTGTGTGTGTGAATGTCAGTCAGAAGGCTTTGCTTTAAGGTACACTTTCCAGGAAAGAGCCAGAGTTCTCAGGTTTGGGGTTGGGGTCAGATTGCACTACCTTTTCTTTGCCTTCAGGATGGGGCCAGCTTGAGTCCTGGGTCTGCTTCCCAGTAGCTTTCTGACTTTGGGCAAAGCACTGACATTTTCTATAGGACAAATGGTCAGTTTTGTAGAGCATGGGTTCTTTTTCTATGTTCTTACATCTGTCTACTATACCTGACTCAGGGCTATGTAGATGGTAGAGTTCACTATTCCTTCTTTTGAGTCCCTAGTGCTTTCATCTACAAGATTTATGTCTACATTTCTGTTTTCATCTACTCAGTTCGTAAAGACCTTGAGGGCAGAAACCCAGTCTTGCTCATCTCTGTATCCCATCAATAAGCATAGTGCCCAGCATATAGTAGGTACTTGACAAATGTTTGCTGAATTAATACATTTCAATAAATACTCATTTGATAGACCTGAAATTATGGAACTGAGAGATCTGAAACTTGAAATACTTTAAGTGAATCCTTAAAACTCTAACTACAGTCTAGATATCACATCGCATTACTTCTATGAAAGAAGGAAAGGTCTACAATGAATAATGGTGATTAATGGAGTAATGGGGTTAAACAGTGGTTAGCTAATGTTTATTTATCCTGAGATATTCTCCAAAACTATCTCTGGGTTGGTCAAAACAATGCCTCTAATGTGATAGAGAAATATAATTTAATTTAATTACATTCTTTTTCTGGGATAGACTGTGTTTATCTCCTGAATAAAAAGCATTTTGTTCATCTCTTTTGCTTCTGCAATTTGGATTTACTTTTATTCCAGCTGATGGGCATCTATCATCAGCAATTAAGCTAAGCAAAAATAAATCACTGAGAAATTATTTACTGAGATTAGACTTAATACCAGGCAGACCTAATCATAAAAGTATTTCCTCAGTCTTCAACTATGGGCTGAATTGTTACGCTTTCCATAAAGCTGTGTGCTGTTCTGTTCCTTTTTCAGAGTGATTTATTACCCTTACACAATTTTGTCTTGATGACTCACAGTTTCCTAGAACTCGAGTGGTAATATGCTAGCCCACCAGTGGCAGATGTCCTGGTCAAACCTTCTTCCCATATTTTAATTCAGTTCTAACCAGATATTTTTCCTCTTGTTCGTTCATGTTTAATCCAATATTCACATATAAGGAAAGGAAGTTTGGCATAGTTATAAATGCATTATGCTTATATGTAGTATGTAGAAATTGAGCTTAAGTGTATTTCAGCTCGAGCAAACTACAGAGCTCAATTACTTGTCTTTACATTTCCATTCCCGACTGTCTGTATCAAGTTCTTATCACAATTGATATTCATATTGAATTGTTTCAATATTATCTTAATCAGCTGGTCTGCCTGACTTAGTTTTGCACTGCTATTGTCATGGGTTCCTATTGGATTGTTTTTCTAGAAATATTTTTCTTGAACTTTTTTCTGTTTTCTTTTACTTTTATTATTGCGACAGAAGTAGTACAAGAGGAGTGTGTGCTAAGTGCTAAGATTTTTGTTTTCTTTGCGGGAAAACTAAAAAAATACTAAATACAGGCTTTAGGTTTCTACAAGAAAAATTTACCTATTCAATGGAAGACAGAGAAAAACAAACAAAAAAATGACACAAGAAGAGTATATAAATAGAAAACAGAAACTAAGAAGGCAGAAACGAAAATGAATTTAATACTATTATAATAGTTTGCATGTAAAGGTGTTTCAAACACTAATGAAAAGACATTCTCAAAATGGACTTAAAAAACTATTACTGTGTTGTCTATAAGAAACATATTTAAAACAAAAGGATGCAGAGTAACATAAAACAAAAAATATATACCACACAAAAATGAACCAAAAAATGAACTTATACTATTCAATATAAGCAAAACTAATTGAAGACCAAAAGAAATGAGGAGACAAAAAAGAGCACCATATACTGATAAGACCAGAAAGTTTTGATTATGAACATATATACACATAATAATATAGCTTCAAATATATAAAGCAACAATAAATGGATCTATGGGGAGGAAAAAATAAATCAATATTTGTGATTAGATACTTTATATATACCCTATTAGAAAATGATAGAAGAATAAATTATATAAAAACATTGAATCATTAGACACAGAAAATACTTTTGACAAAATCAAGCATCCATTCTTGACAAAAAATCTTGAACACTAAGGTACAAAATAGTATAAGCCATCTACAATAAAACTCACAGCCAACTATTACTAAATGGACAAAAATTGGAGGCATTTCCCCTGAGAACCAGAATAGGTAAGGCTGCCCACTCTCACCCCTCCTATTCAACATGGTGTTGGAAGTCTTAGCTAAAGCAATCAGACAGAGAAGGATATCAGGGGTACCCAAATAGGAGAAGAGGAAGTTATGGTATCGCTCTTTGTGGACGATATGATACTATACCTGAAAAACCCAAGGGAATTCTGTAAAAAATCTCCTTGTACTGATAAAGGACTTTGGCAAAGTCTCAGTGTATAAAATCAACATGTAAAAGACAGTTGTATTTTTATACATTAACAACAAACAGGCAGAGAATCAAATAAAAAGTACAATCCCATTCACAATAGCCACACACACACACAAAAAGAAATACCTTGGCATCTTCCTAACCAGAGAAGTGAAAGACCTTTACAACAAAAACTACAAAACAATGCTCAAATAAATCAAATAAGATACAAACAAATGGAAAAATAGTCCGTGCTCATGGATTGGAAGAATCAACATTGTTAAGATGTTCATCCTACCAAAGGCAATCTACAGATTCACTGTAATACCCATTAAATTACCAGCAGCATTCTTCTTAGACTTGGAAACTACAGTACAGGAATTCATATGGAAACATAAAGGACCATGAATAGCCAAAACAATCCTCAGCAAAAGAAACAAAGCAGGAGTTATCACACTTCCAGACTTTGAACTTTATTATAAGGCTACAATAATCAAAACAGCCTGGCATTGGTAGAAAGGCAGGCATATAGACCAATGGAACAGGATAGAGCTTCTGAAAGCAAAACCTCAGTTTCTCAACCAAGTCATCTTCCACAAAGTCTCCACCACCAACAACTGGGGATAGGAGAACCTATTCAGTAAATGGTGCTGGGAAAACTGGCTGATCACATGCATAAGATTGAAATAGGATCCCTTCCTATCACCATACACAAAAATCAACTCCAAATGGATCAAAGACCTAAATGTGAAACCTCAAACTATAAGAATCTTAGAAAACGCAGGAGATGCCCTTATGGAAATTGGAATAGGCAACCAATTTCTGATCAAAACCCCAGTTGCCCATGCCATAAGAGATAAAGTAGACAAGTGGGACCTCATCAAACGGAATAGCTTCTGCAAAGCAAAAGAAACCATCAAGAAAGCGGAGAGACAGCCCATAGATTGGGGAAAAAATATTTGCCAGCTGTGTGTATCTGACAAATGCCTAACATCCAGGATCTACAAGGAACTCAAATATGCCAAAAGGAAAACAAAAAACAAAAAACAAAAAAAACCCCAGCCCCATTAAAAAATGGGCAAAAGACATGAATAGACACTTCTCAAAAGAAGATATATCAGCAGCCAACAGACACGTGAAAGAATGCTCAGCCTCACTCATCATCAGAGAAATGCAAATCAAAACCACATTGAGACCACCTACTCCAGTAAGAATGGCCATCATTAATAAAACAAACAGTAACAGATGCTGGTAAGGATTCAGAGAAATGAGAATGCTTGTACACTGTTGGTGGGAGTGCAAACTAATTCAACCTTTATGGAAAACAGTGTGGCAGTTTCTAAAAGAACTAGAAATTGACCTTTCATACCACCTAGCATTTCCCCTCCTGGTAATATATCCGGAGGAATTCAAATCATTCTACAAAAAAGATACCTGCACACACATGTTTATTGCAGCACTATTCACAATAGCAAAAACATGGATCCAACCACGCTGTCCATTGAAAGTGGACTGGATTTTAAAAAGTGTTACATATACATGATGGAATATTATGCAACCATAAAGAAGGACAAACATATGGACTTCCCAGCAACTTGGGTGGATTTGGAGTCCATAATACTCAGTGACCTATCACAGAAACAAAGAACTGAGTACCACATGTTCTCCCTTATAAGTGGACCCTAAACACCTATCTTAATACTACAAAAAAGAGATTGGCCGTAGTGGGACACTGCCGGGGAGTGGGGCACATAACATCAGTAAACGTGCCTGATCCTAATCGAGGTGAAGTTAGATCCAATGGGAGGCCCACAGCTTCACCTGTACCTAAACCACTTATGTACCCAATCCTGACTTGTATCCCACAACTTTAAAATTAAATTAAATTAAATTAAAAAATAAAAACATTGAAAATCTGAATTTCCTGCTGATTTGACATGAAATGCTTAACATTCATAAACATAATACAAGATTCATAATATGCTACTACACACCAATGACAAACTGGTTGAATGTCACTTATTTTATTTTATTTTATTTTATTTTTTGAGTTGGAGCCTCACTCTGTTGCCCAGGCCAGAGTGCTGTGGCACACTCACAGTCACTGCAGCCTCCACCTGCTCAGGTGATCCTTCTGCTTCAGCCTTCCAAGTAGCTGGAACCACAGGTGTGCACCACTATGCCTAGCTAATTTTTCTTGATTTATTGTAGAGATGAGGTCTCACCAAGTTGCCCAGGCTGGTCTCGAACCCCTGGGCTCAGGCAGTCCTCTCACCTTGGCCTCCCAAAGTGCTGAGATTATAGGCATGAGCCAAGGTGCCCAGACTAATGTCACCAATTTTAAGAGTATTTTAAAATATTTTATGTGTTTTTTAAAGAGACAGCATCTCACTATGTTGTTCAGGCTGGACGTGAACTCCTGAGCTCAAGCAATCCTCCTACCTTCAACTCTCGAGCAGCTAGAACTACGGGCAAGCACCACCATGCTTGACTTTCCAATTTAAAGAGTATTTTAAGAGTTGTCGGTAATGGAAATGTCCTGAAATACTCATATATAAAAAATATTTGATACAAGTAATCTCAAATTTGACAACAATCTTAAATATTTATATGACTTACTGAGACTGAGATATTAATCTGAAAGAAAATTGTTCTAAACTATCAATAATAAAAAGCAAATGTCAATATACTATGAAAAAGAAAAGACTCAATTAGCTTTACAGCATTTGTATAAAAATACAAAATCATCACCATATGACTATGTAATCAAGGAATATGCACTCAAAAATGTAGGGGAAAAATATTTTAGAGGTGTGTTGTGCAGTTAGTAAAAGCATGTTCTCTTTCTGAATGTTTTGATGTCTTTGATATTGTAAACGTAAAAAAATTTGTAATTTATTTTTGTTTTGTTCTTATTCTAGTTATTTCACCTTTGTACTATTTTGTATTTATGATCTTTATTTATTTATTTTTTTAACGTGGGGTCTCATTTTGTTGCCCAGGTTGTAGTGCAGTGGTGCTGTCATTGCTCACCACAGCCCTGACCTCCTGGACTCAGGTGATCCTTCTGTCTTAGCTTCCTGAGTAGCTGGGATTACAGGTACGTGCCACCATGCCTAGCTAATTCTTTTTTTTTTTTTTTTGGTAGAGATGAACTCTCCCTATGTGCCCAGGCTGGTCTTGAACTACTGGGCTCAAGCCATTCTCTCATCTCAGACTTTCAAAGTTCTGGGATTACAGGCATGAGCCATCATACCCAGCCTGTGATCTTATATTCTTTTTTTAAAAAGAGGTCTTCCTGAATTTGTTCTTTTATCCAAACTAGTACAGAATCTCTAACAACAATCTCTAAAACTCTACTGAAATACACAGATGATCTGAATAAATAAACAGATCATAGGAATGGTCTACTCATATTGTTTCAAAATATATCCTCTTCAAATTAATCTGTACATTTAGAACAATTGACATAGAAATATTTCAGAATTTTTCTTTTCAAATTTGATAGGCTGATTCTGAACTTTACATCTGTATTAGTCAGGATTGAGTCAGAAATCTAAAATCATACCAATCATTTTAACAGAGAGAATTTAACATACATGAAACTGTCAGCCAGTTATTGAAGAGCTAACAGGCAAAAAGAGAGCAATGTCATTCTCTGGGACTGGGGCAAAGAAGGGAAGGGAATGGATGTTGGGGGTGGGGGATTATGGGGCTGAGACTCAGTCCACTGAGGAAGGGGCACTGAGGCCTCAGATCTCACCCGGTCAATTCTGGTATGTCTGAGACAGCGTGATGAGGCTGGTTCTGAGAGCACGGGAAACTCTAGAAAATGAATCAACTGATGCTACTGTCATCAACAGTTGTTGGGGGGGAAGAAGTTTGGACAGATATGCCACTCTCCTGCTCAAGATTCTTTGGCTCCATAGCACACACTGAAGGAAGTCTATACTTCGTAAGCAGGTACTAAAGACTTTCAGTCATCTGTTCCAAACCTACTTCTCTATCTTCTCTCACCCTACAGTTCATACTGCCTCAGTAAATTGTGTTGCTCACTGCTTCGTGTGGAGTGCTTGGTTTTTCTGAGACAGTGTTGCCCATGGTTGCTGCTGCATGTTGAATCCCTATTCCATACCTGGGATTGTTCTAGGAGCTTTAACATGCAGATGTCATCAACTCTCAAACATTCTAGTGTGGGAGGCATTGCTGCCTCGGTGCTAAGATCCTGAAGTCAATGGATGCTCTGAGAGATTGGCTACAGGGTCAGGAGGCTCACACCATCCTTGTCCTGGGCACACCTTATTGTCCCCCACCCTACCTTCACCTGCTAACCCCTGTGCCACCTCCACGTGTCCAAATCATATCTGTGCTGCAAGACCTGCTCAATAGCCAATTCTGTGTGAAGCCTTTCCTGCCTATGTAAGCACATGTGACTTCACTGTTTGCAAACCCCCATATTGTCACGAAACTCTCATGTTCTTATCTTATTTTGACTTTTAGATTATAAACCCTTAAGCACAGAAACTGCATGGGGTTCATTTTCCTTTTGTGGCCTTATATTTTTTGGGGGGGACGTCAAATTCAAGTAAAAAGTGCTTTGGAATTTGGACATATGTCAATAGAGTGGCCTGCTCTTCTCTTTAAGACATTGGTAGGATTCATTTTGGAGTGTCACAAAGAGCTAAACATAGTTTTTCCGTTTGACCCAGCAATCCCACTACTGGAAATATACCCTCTGAAAGCAGGGGATGTGATCACCCAGATGGAAAACTCTGGCAAGTTGGGGAGGCAATTTAGGAGCTGTCTGTGGCTAGAATTTCAGGAGTGCCAGGAATAATCCACATGACCCTGTCTGCTGTCTGATGCTGGGTATTTTACTCATAACCTTAGATTCTAAAAGTCAGAATACAAATTCAAAAATCTCATTAACTCTGACAAAGATAACACAAAGCTTTACTATTTTTTTTTTTTTTTTTGGGTTGGAGTCTCACTCTGTCACCCAGACTGGAGTGCAGTGACCACTCCCGGCCACCGCAGCCTCAACCTGCTGGGCTCCGGCGATCCTTCCGCTTCAGCCTTCCAAGTAGCTGGAACTACAGGCACGCGCTACCACGCCTGACTAATTTTTTTAAATTTATCGTAGAGATGAGGTCTCGCCAAGTTGCCTAGGTGGGTCTCGAACCCGCAGGCTCAGGCTATCCACTCACCTCAGCCTACCAAAGGCGCGGGATTACAGGCTGAGCCACCGAGCCCGGCTAGCTTTACTATTGATATCAGATCTTCCTGAAAGTCAGGTTTTGAAAATGTATGAGGGGGGAACCCCCCAAAGTGGAATTATCTTTTGGAGGGCAGGCCCCTTGTAGTACAGGCTTCCCTTGCTAGGTAAGTGTCCTAGGAACCCATTGGCATCAGTGGACTAGCTAGCATTGTTGTGAGAGGCCGCAATTGGCTTCCCCTGTGCATACCCTTTCTATTTACCTGATCTTGCCCCAAGTGATTTTTTTCGTTTTCCTGAATGAAAAAAGTCCTTAAAGGGAAACGCTTTGCTGATGTGGAAAACATGGAACAAAAAATGGCAGAAGCACTCAAAGGCATCAAAACTGATGGGCTCAAAACCTGTTTTGAACAGTGTGAGAAAGCATCTCGATAGGTGTATTGCATCAAATGGTGAGTACTTTGAAGGTGACTGAAGTTTAAACATGTAAGAATAAATACGCAATTTTTAAATAAATAATTTCTAGGGGTTTTTTGCCCCCCGCCCCGTATATGTGTGTTGCACCAACCTGTGGAGGAGAAAGAATGGAAAGGGAAAGTGGGGTTCCCCTTGGGTAAAGGTCTACTTTGGTTAGAGTGGGGCTGTGGAGGGAGGGCTGAGGTTAGGGTGAACGATTTAGAACCTCTGTAGAAGGCATGTTGCTACTGAGACAGGGGAGTCGGCAGCCCGCTCTTCTCTTTATGACATTGCTAGGATTAATATTGGAGTGTCACAAAGAGCTAAACATAGGTTTTCTATTTTTTTCTTTTTAAACTCAAAAAATTGGAAGTGATCTTTAAAAAAATTTTTTTTTATTTTAAAGATGTGGGGTACAATACAGGGTTAGGTATACAAATGTTCGTTATGCAGGTACCCTTGTTGATGAGGTGTGACCCCTTCTTCCCCAGCAGATTCCCACTACTGCCAATCCTGCCTCCCCCAACACCTTCCCTCCCCAACCCCAGCAGTTTCCCACTACTGCCAATTCTTTTCTTATAGTATTATGATAATTAAACAGAGGTTTTTCATTCGACCCAGCAATTCTGCTACTGAGTGTATTCCCAAAAGGGCACAAATCACTTTGCCAAAAAGACACTGGTTGTCATATGCTTATCACAACACTAACCACAACAGGATAAACATGGAACTAACGCAGGTGCCTGTCAATGGTGGATTGGAGAAAGAAAATGTAGTGCATATGCACCAAGGAATACTACATGGCTGTAAAAAAGAACAAAATCACGTCCTTTGCAGCAACATGGATGCAGCTAGAGACCATCATCCTATGTGAATTATCACTGAAACAGAAAACTGAATGTTACATGTACCTACTTATAAGTGAGAGCTAAACACTGGATACATACAGGCACATGGATGGGGACAGCAGACACTGGGGACTCCTTACGGGTGAGGCAGGGAAGCAGTAAGGGTTGAAAAACTACCATCTGGGTAACATATCCACCACCTGGATGACGGGCTCAGTGGAAGCCCAAGCCTTACCATCACACAATATACCCACATAACAAACCTGCACACGTACCCCTTGAACCTAAAAAAAAAATTGGAGTGTCAGCTGGATCAAGAAACATCATTCCTGTCTATTCTCACATGAATTCAGAACTGACTGAGAAGTGGACACACAGGAATAAGGTAGAAACTGAAATCATATATCATTGACAGAAGCTAACTGAGGAATGTGGCTTAAATGTGTACATAGCTAACACCCTCTGTCCTCAAGTTAGGCACATGCACCCCCCAAGACCTACCCTGGCCCAGACACTGGTCCATCTGTGTGTTGGCAGGCTTCCTCAGAGAGGCAGAACACGGTCCTTCAGAACACACCACATGGTGATGAAACCTGCACACCTGTTCACAGACGCACCACATGGGGATGAAACCCGCACACATGTACACAAAACACACCACGTGGAGATGAAATCCACACACCTGTATGTAGAATGCACTATGTAGGGATGAACCGCACACCTGTTCACAGAACACACCACATGGAAATGAAACCTGCATACATGTACACAGAACGCAGCACAGTGGGGATGAAACCCACACACGTGTACACAAAACATACCACGTGGGGATGAAACATATACACCTCTATGCAGAACGCACCACGTGGCGATGCTACCTGCACACATGCACACAGAACACACCACATGGGGATGAGAACCACACATGTACACAGAACATACCATGTGGAGACGAAACCAGCACACCTGCACACAGAATGCACCACGTGGCGATGATACCCACACACCTGTTCACAGAACACACTACGTGGGGATGAAACCCTCACACATGTACACAGAGCACACCACATGGTGATGAAACCTGCACACCTGTATGCAGAATGCACTGTGTGGTGATGAAACCCACACACCTATTTATAGAACACACCACATGGGGATGAAATCCACACACCTGTACGCAGAATGCACCGTGTGGTGATAAAACCAGGAGGCAGGCTGGCTTCCACAGAGAAGGAGGAAGCCACAGAGCTAAATATTCCTGTTTATCCTTCCAGGCTGGCCAGTAGGTCCATGGTTCCCCTTTCCCAGGACAGGGGAAGCAGTGGAGAGAGACTGGGGAAGGTTCCTCCACATGAACATGTGAGCCAGGTGATAAGGAGATATTTATTCCAACCCATGCCCAACACTCAAGATCGGTTACACATGTGTGATTTTAACAGAGACAGGGTTGAAGAATACAGATAAAAAAAGAACTGTTTTTAAAAAACTGTCTGAACAGTTGTGCTACTAATCAATTATGGCATCTCAGTTCGTTTTACCCTTCATTACTGCTCTGTCACAGGGAAGTGGACTCCAAAATCTTTCTCCCTTGTCAGCTGGCATTATGTCAGCCTTTGTCAGAAGAGCTCCCAGGGCTTGGTGTGATGGCTCACACTTGTAATCCCAGAACTTTGGGAGGTCAAGGTGGGAGAATCGCTTGAGCCCAGGTGTTTGAGATCAGCCTGGGCAACGTAGTGAGATTTCGTCTCTACAAAAAATTAGCCAGGCATGGCAGCACACGCCTGTAGTCTCAGCTACTTGGAAGGCTGAGGCAGAAGGATTGTCTGAGCCCAGGAGGTCAAGGCTGTGATGAGCAGTGATCATGCCACTGTACTCCAGACTGGGAGACAGAGTGAGACCTCAACTCAAAGAAAAAAAATAAAGTGTGTGGGAGGGGCGCTGCAGGAGGAAGGGGTTGTTTTCTTCCCAGGAGTCCCCTGTCTTGGGGCCTCTTCTGCAGTGTCAGGTTCCAGCTGCAGCAGCGGCCAACAGCAGGTGGACTTTCCCAGTAGGCAGCTGTCCCTAGCATCTCCAGGGAAGGTCTCACAGCAGAGCACTCCTACCTTGGTGACTGCCTGCCTGTGAACAGCTTCCCCCAACACACCAGCGATGCACAAAGCCTCTGCGAAGTTCTTGCTGTACAGTGAACCTGGCTGTGTTCCCTCCAGGGAGATCTGGGTCTCCGGAGGGGACTGTTGTCTGGTCCCTGCTCTTCCCCGGAGGCTGGGTCTCAACCCTAGGGACAGTGGTGGCACCTGCATTCCCTATTTCCAGATTCTGTAGCATTCTCTTGACTCCTTCCAAGCTAATTCCCCGTGTCTTCAATCCCCTGTTACAGTTAGCAATTCTATGTTTTTAAAATTTATATTAAACTTTGCCTGTTCAAATTCCTCTGCTGTTTCTGTCTTCTGATTGGACACTGTCTAGCACAGCCATTAATTAGTAATTGAGAAAAACATTACCATTTAATATTTGTCTAGCAGGTCATTTTTTCAAAATGTTTCTGAGCTCTGGTAAAGATAATTCAAAGCCATATTTTCCATATGCATTATACATTAAGCCATTTCTATAAAAATAAAGCGTCTCTCTAAACTCTCAAAAGGGCTTGAGTATGAGATGGAAATAGGATGTGGTAGTGTCACCAATTTCCAAATGCTTCAGTACAAGAGTTTCTGAAAGGTACTAAATCTGTGTTATTAAAACCAGTGACAGAGATTCAGTTTTAATCTGCTTGAAACATTGCCCGGACACCTAGAAATGACATCTCTCAAACTCTTGCTCTCACCTTGGGAATCTTTGCCTACTTATGGCTAAAATCCTCAGCAGAAGCAGGGCCAGGCACTGGTGGTAGCCAAGACCCTCCTGGACGTTCAAGTGCCATCAAGATAAAGACTCTGAGAGATGCCTGAGCCACTTACTTGGTGGCCACTGGTCTCTTGCAAATCAGTTTCATTCTCAGTAAATTTGGTTCTAAGACGGCTTAGAATGACTGTCTAACTTTCTGGATTTCATGGATATGCACTCAAAGACAACTATAGGTTTTTCACAAGAACATGTATTTGAACCTTAATTTCATTGAGAGGCAAATCGAACCAAGGCCATAACTTAAAAGGTATAATTTTTAGTGACCCTATTACCCAAAGTCATCTACAGATCCAACACAATCCAACACAAACTACGAACATCATTTTTTTCACAGAAATAGAGAAAACAATCCTAAAATTCATATGGAACCAAAAAAGAGCCAAAGTAGCCAATATAATCCTAAGTTAAAAAGAGCAAAGTTAGAGGTGTCACGTTTACCAGACTTCAAATTATACTACAAGGCTGTTGTAACCAAAACAGCATGGTACAGGTATAAGAGCAGACACACGGACCAGTGGAACAGAATAGAAAGTCCAGACAAATCCAAATACCAACAACCAACTGATCTTTGAAAAAGCAGACAAAAACACCACTGGGGAAAGGACATCCTATTCAACAAATTGTGCTGGGAAAATTGGATAGCTACATGCAAGAAAATGAAATTTGATCCCTATCTCTCACCATATACAAAGATTAACTCAAGATGGATTAAAGACTTACATATCAGACCTGAAACCATAACAATCCTAACAGAAAACCTAGGGCAAATTCTTCTGGACATTGGCCTAGACAAAGAATTTATGGCTAAAATCCTAATGAATGCAACAAAAACAAAAATAAATATGTAAGACTTAAACTAAAAAGCTTCTGCACAGCAAAAGAAATAATCAACAGAGCAGAGAGGTAACCTACAGAATGGTATAAGATATTCACAAACTATACATCTGACAAAGGACTAATATCCAGAATCTACTATGAACTCAAACAAATCAGCAAGAGAAAAGCAAATGACCCCGTTAAAAAATGGACAAACAACACAAACAGATGTCTATCAAAAGAAGATATAATGGCCAACAAACATGAAAGAATGCTCAACATCACTAATCATCAGGGAAATGCACATTAAAACCACAATAAGATACCACCTTACACCAATCAGAATGGCCATTATTAAAAAAAATATAGATGATGGTGTCGATACAGTAAAAAGGGAAATATGAGCATTGTTGGTGGGAGTATAAATTAGTACAACCTCTATGGACGTTGGTATGGAGATTTCTCAAAGAACTAAAAAATGTAATTACCATTCAGTCCAGCAATCCCTCTACTGGGTATCTACCCAAAGGAACAAAGGTTGTTATACGAAAAAGAAATTTCAACTTGTATGTTTATTGCAATGCAATTCACAATTGCAAAGATGTGGAATCAACCTACATGCTCATCAATTGATCAGTGGATAATGAAAATGTGATACACACTCCCCCTCCACACATCATGGAATATTATTCAACCATTAAAAAGAACGAAATAATGTGTTTTGCAGCAACTTGAATTGAAGTAGAGACTATCATCCTAAGTGAAGTAATGCAGGAACAGAAAATCAAACACTGCATGTTCTCACTTATAAGTGGGAGCTAAACTAAGCATTATGCAAAGGCACAGAGATGGTATCATGGACACTGGAGACTCAGAAGGGGTAGGAGGGAAGAGGTGGAGGGACGAAAAATCACCCATCAGGTCCAATGTGTACGGCTTGGGAGGGGGGAGGTAGGTGCGCTTAGAGCTCGGTCTTCACCACTAAGCAAAGCATTCATGTAACCAAAACTACTTGTACCCCCTAAAACTATTAAAATAGAGAGAGGGAGGGAGGGAAAGAGGGGAGGGGAGGGGAGGGGAGAGAAGCCTGGGCTCTGTGGCTCAGCCTGTAATCCCAGCACTTTGGGAGGCCAAGGCAAGTGGATTGCCTGAGCCCATGGGTTCGAGACCCACCCAGGCAACTTGGCGAAACCTCGTCTCTACAATAAATCAAAAATTAGCTGGGCGTGGTAGTGCGTGCCTGTAGTTCCGGCTACGTGGAAGGCTGAGGTGGAAGGATCGCCTGAGCCTAGCAGGTGGAGGCTGTGGTGGCTGAGAGCGTGCCACTGCACTCCAGTCTGGGCCAAAGAGTGAGACTCTAACTCAAAAAAAAAAAAGAAAGAAAAAGGGTGTATGTTTTTCCAACACACTATGATGATTTGGGTTGGTGGAGGATGCAGATTTTTTTTCTCCATCTTTGGTTTTTCTCCAAATATTAGTATATTATTTTACATCGTCTTTGAAAAGACTAAAATTAATCGGAAGCCTATAATAAAGACAGTAAACGAGTCCCACCAATTTCCCCTCAAGTTTGCAGACTTTGCTCTACTGTTTTTTATTTTCATTTCTTGCTAGCTAAGAGGTCTGAGGCTGTTCTGATTTCTGATCCTTTGTGCATATTGAGAATGAAGAGGATGTTTAAAAGCAACAGATGCTGACCCGGAAGGTGATTTACGAAGGCAAGTGTTAAGTGTACACTGAATAACAGCAGCACTGTCAGGTTAATTGCGTTTCAGCGACTCCTTTGAGAAAGACAACTCAGCCATTATTCCTCCTGGGCCTGCAACGCCCTGAGGTCTATGGATGATTCCCTGAATTTTAATGACAGGAAAATGTGGAGAGAGAGGTTTGGAACTGTGCTCTGCCATTCATCACGAGCTGGAAAAAATGGAAGGAGTGCAACAAGACAAGAATAACCCTGATTTTCACAAATGCACTTCCTTTAGCACCTTTTAAATTTTATTTTGTTTTTGAGTCTGGGTCTCACTCTCACCCAGAGAGTACGGTGGCACAATCACAGCTCACTGCAGCCTCAACCTCCTGGGCTCAATTGATCCTCCCTAACTCAGCCTCCTCAAGTGGCTGGAACTACAGGCACACGCCACCATGCGGGCTAATTTTTTGAATTTTGTAGAGATGAGGTCTCCCTATATTGCTCAGACTGGTCTCAAACTCCTAGGCTCAAGCAATCCTCCCCACTTGGTCTCTCAAACTACTGGGATTACAGACATGAGCCACCACATCTGGCCAACTTTAGCACCTTTTGCATATATCATCACATCTTGAAGTCCAGGTCAAATGCCATCACTTTCCTGGTGCAGAAGACCCAACAGCATGTGGGATATACGTGGTCTCTATCCTCACAAAGCTTTTTGTGTATACCTTATCTGTATTGCCCTGATGGCACTCACTACACTTTGTCATTTGTGAACATTTCTTTCTCCTACTACATAGTAAGTTGTTTGACACCAGCTCTGCTTTACAATTTATCAGTGTTTCCCTGTGGAATTTCTCTCAGTGCTGCAGAGCTACAGATGAGTCAATCCATGGGGCTGAATCAATGAATGAATGACTTTTCCCAGCATGCTTTGTAGGAGTAATGCAACATGGCTTCTCTCTCCTACTAAATTGGTAGAAGATAACTTAATTATCATGTCTCGGAGTCATATTAAGAAACTGGCACCAAAGAACCATTAAAATGGAATGATAATACAAAAATCAGCCTTAACATTTTTTTCCTTGGAATTATAGAATATAATTTATGGCTGGACTCAAACAAATCAGCAAGAGAAAAGCAAATGAAACTTTTAATGAGTCATGCTTGTGTGAAAATGTTATAAATGAAGAATAATGTATTTATCCAATATGCTTAATATCTATTTAGAAGGGACCATTATCATGTACCAGAAAAGAATTATTATTTTGTAACATTGCTGTGGAGAAAGTTTTAAAATTCTCTAGAAATAACTTGTGATTGATAACACTTAGGTGAGGAAAACTTTGAAATGATCTCTAACTTTGATTTGTTTTATAAGGTGTTTTTTATCTTGGTGTGTAAACAAATTTCAAAGGTAAATATTTTGAAGAATTAAAAATTACAACCTCAAGGTTAAGGCACTAAGGAAACATATAGAACATTTATTAAATTGTCTTCTACCCAGTTAATACATTGTTTTGTGAGGAGTTACCAGTTTTGAGAGGTTCGTTGCCCTCTTCAGCTTTGATTTTTTCCCTATGCATTGTACCCTATTAACTGTATTTTCATCTTCTCTTTAATCCCAAACTACATTTTTTGGCGTAAATTACTCTGGCTAATGTATTAGGAGTGAGGTTTTAAAAATAAATTTTAAGTCACTCAACAGGCCCACTTAAATGATTTTTCTAGAGGGAGCATTTCACTGAACTCTTAATTTTGCCAAATGCTATTCTGTTTCTAGGGACCACGGTTAGGAGAAGAGGTATTGGCACAGTTTTATGATTTTCTAGAATGTGAGGACAGTGCCAGCGTGTTACCTGCAATACACAGCTCCTGGTACACTCCAGTACCTCACCCCTCTTTCTGGAACTGGAGAGTTTATGATTGGGTCATCGATGACACCTCGTAGCTGTCAATTTGCCAGACTGTTACCTGAAAGGGAAGCTGAAAACAATGGTGCTAGCAGGCTTTATCTTGAATCCAGTTTACTTTAAAATAATTTTTCTTTTTCTTTATTTTGAGTTAGGGTCTCACTCTGTCACCCAGGCTGGAGACCAGTGGCACAATCACAACTCACCATAGCTTTGACCTCCTGGGCTCAGGCAATCCTCCCTCCTCAGCCTTCTGAGTAACTGGGACTACAGGCATGCACCACCACACCTGGCTAATTAAAAAAATTTTTTTTTTTTGTAGAGACAAGGTCTTGCCTAGGCTGCTGTCGAACTCCTGGGCTCAAGCAATCCTCCTGCCTCGGTCTCCCCAAAATGTCGGGGTTACAGGTATGAGCCACTGTGTCTGACCTAAAATGATTTTTCTATTGCAAAATGTGCCAAGTACAGAATGTTACATAAAATCCCCCCACTCTGCAGCCAGATGTTCCAGTAGCTGTAAGCCCTTTTTTCCCCATGACTTTGCCCGTTTATTTATGAAAGACTTGTCCAAACTCTCGGGAAAGCTGCAGTTAGACCACAACAAGCCATGACTTTCTTCTGGAAGCCCCTACCTAATAGTCAATAGCGTTCTTTCTTTTCCCAGCTAGGTTTGAACTTGTTACTCAGTTTTATAAAACAAACATCCCAAAAGCTGCTTTGTAATTCCTTCTTCTGAACTCAGCACAGGCCGCCTTTGGCTCTCAGGGGAAGATCAAAACAGAAAAGGTAAGCTCCTTGTGAAGAACCGTGAAAGATCTGAGCATTTACCCTACTTATCAGCTCATAAGTGAGCCTGATACAGTTTCATGGACTCCAGCAAAAGACATGAAACTCCAGGTCTGCAGAGACAGTTCATCATTCAACAGCAGGAAGCAAAGTATCAGTATTATTTGTGCTGGTTTATAAAAGATCCAGTTCCCACAAGGACTGCAAAGAGGACCGACTGGCACCTGTCCAGGGAGGGGGTTGTGTTAGAGACTTTGAGTTAGAGAGCCCAGATCTTGGATCAGGCAGAGTGAGCTTGCTTGCTCTTTGCTCCAGAGGCAGACACTATCTGTATTCCAAGACTGTTTGCTATGGAAACGTCCTTTAAAAATAGATAGTCTGGAACAAAGGACAGTGAGTACCTTGCTAGCAGCATGTGCCAGAATGAGAGTGGCATGTGGAGACACTTCAGCAGATTTGGGCTGGTCTGAAAGTGCCATTACAATACAATGGCATCAGACCTTTACTCCAGGGACTCAAATCTTGTCCTATTCATTTGAAGATAAGAGGTTTCCTGTCCCTTGACTTATTTTTCATTTCCTCCAACCTGGTTTCTTTTTATTTTGTTATTATGTATTATTTGTGGTTTCTAACTTCCGTGTGGGGAATTTTCCTCAGATGCTTACTAATCTTGGTTGTATGCTCATTCCGAAGGATGGGAGTCTCAGTTACTTTTTGGAAGCTCTGAGCACATAGGCAGGGCTTGTGGTCTGTCATCTTAACTGTTGGGTGACTTCACTGAGTCACTGACGTCAGCTTAGATCTTTCCTCTTGGCAATTCAGTGTCTCTTACAATGATAAAAAAGAAAAAGAAAAAGAAAAAAAAACCCTGACTTCCAGGGTTCTGAGAATTTAGTGGTGGAAGTAATTGTCTCTTTTTGTTTTGTTTTAATTTTTTGAGTCAGTGTCTCACCCTGTCACCCAGGCTGGAGTGCAGTGGTACGATCATGGCTCACCACAGCCTCAACCTGCTGGGCTTAGGCGATCCTTCCTCCTCAGCCTTCCAAGTAGCTGGAATCACAGGCAAGTGCCACCACACCGGGCTAATATTTTGATTTTTTTGTAGAGAAAAGGTCTTGCCAAGTTGCCCAGCTTGATCTCGAACCCCTGGGCTCAGGCAGTCCTCTTGCCTCTACCTCCCAAAATGCTGGGATTACAGGTATCAGGCCACTGCGCCTGGCCATCATCATCTCTTTGTTTAAGCAAAGGATTCCTGAAATCACACTTCTCTAATTACAAGTAAGGTGAAGAATAATTTTTCTGTATCTACTGACAGTGCGTTTTCTTTTTTGTGAACTGACTGTTCCCATCCTTTGCCCATTTTCATATCTAGTCATCAAGTTGTCTTTTTTTTTTTTAAGGAATTGTGTGTCTCCAATCCTAATCCTGTGTCAACCGTATGTATGTATGGTATCCTCCTCCAGACCATAGGCTTTCTTTTTCTTGCTGTCTGCCTTGGCAGAGCATTTTACTTGATATGGCTTTTTCTAATGCCTAGGTTTCTGAGATGTGATTTTTGGTTCATCACTCTACCAATGTGGGTTCAAGGCCGGTTTCCATGACCACCCTGATCCCGACCACACTGTGCAGACCTGTGCTGTTAGAGGTCAACACGGCACATGATGCTTTCAGAGCTTATTGCTTCCTGCCTTCAGGATATTTTTTAAAAATTGTCTTTCAAGCTTTTCCATTGAGTTAAAGGAATATTTTATTCACTCATTTTTTTTTGCATTCTTGTGTGTTTGATAGCCAGAGTTTATAATGATTCCTAGTGCAATTTTGTTGCTAGAAACGGGTCTATGATGAATGTGTTTTTGTTCATTTTTCTAAACATTGTACCTATTCTGGCTGGAATTTTATAGAAATACTTTTCTTCTAGCCAGGAGTTTGAAATACAAAATTGAGTTTCTGAACTTGGTTTTAAAGTATATATATATTTTCATTTGTAGAAGGAGGACAGCCTTAGTGGTGCTCCTAATTTTAAGGGAATCTATACCTCATTTTGTATTGTTGAGTGAGTTGCAGCTAGGTCTCCGATGTCCTGGTTATGGATAATTTTAACAAAGTTGGTGGATACATTTAATTTTAAGTGAACATATTTTTCACAATAATGTTCTAACCAATGTTTCCTATGATGAATGTTCTTAGTCTCAAGGCTGTAACTTAATCATCTTTGGAAATATTAAAACAAGACTTTCACTACCGCAGAGAAACATTTTGTCTTTTTTGAGCAAACAGCCTGATATAGAGAGTCAAATTTTACTTATGGAACTGTTGTGTACACATCTATAACCTTCTTCTTATCCAACAAGATGCAATGACTGCCTGATGGTTCTTCTAGAAGCCCCACGTGTCAAGTTATTCATTCTTTTAAGAGTCCCTTCAATAAAGTTCCTGTACAGTAGTTATGTTTTCTAGCCAAGGACAAGTTAAGAAATAGCAATAATAACTATAGTTATCTATTTCCATAGGAGAGATTGTTTAAAGAAACTCCTTCCTGGAGAAAAGGAAATCTCAACAGTTGAAGACATTAAAACTCTAAGCTACTTGTACGATGACCACTTGTATACCTAATCCTGAATTGTACCCCTCATCTTTATTAAACAATGAATAAATAATAAAATCTCAAAAAGAGCCCCCCAAAACTCTGAGCTAGCAGCAGGTCTGAATGGGAGAAGTGCTAAGAAACTGCAGAACAAAGATACTTATTTAAACAAATCTTACCTTCATTTCTTCCAGAAGTGTATCTCAGTGAATTATTGGAAGCAAAGGCGAATGCCATAATCCTAAAATCTTATTTACCTTAGTTACATTTAGTTTCATTTCCGTCTCATAAATCATTTATTTCTAAAACTGAAGAAATTTTGCCCTCAACATTGGTCCCCAAGTAAAGTCCCCAAGGTTCTTCCAATTGTCTATGGGCAACCCAGGGCATATGGGTGCACACACAAGGTTGGTGTGTGGTGTTTCTGTACATTTAGGGCAGTGCCAGGTGCTGGTGGTGATGGTGGTGGAAAAAGACACTTACAGAGCTGAAAGCTACAGAAGACTGCCTCTTCTATGACTTTAAACTGTGCGACCTTGTTAAGGCAACAACATAAACAAATGAAACAAAATAGACTGGGGGGTAGACTGGTGGGTGCATATAATCTTCTCCCACGTATATACAATGCAGATTCCTAGGCATGTACCACCAGACATTCAGATTCAGTAGGTGTGGTTTTTGTTTTTTATTTCAATAGCTTTGAGGGTTATAAATGGTTTTGGGTTACATAGTTGCATTGTATAGTGCTGAATAAACCTGGGCTTCAAGTGTACCCACCATCCCCACCTGTGTACATTGTACCTGACTGGTGACTTTTCATCCCTTTTCTCCTCTCTCCCCCTCCTGCTTCTGAGTGTCCAGTGTCCATTTACCATTCTCTATCCCTTTGCAGATCCTTAATTTAGTTCCCATTTATCAGTGAGAACATGTGGTACTTTGTTTTCCATTCCTGCATTACTTTACTTAGGATGATGGTCTCCTATTCCATTCAAGTTGCTGCAGAAGACATTATTTCATTCTTTTTCATGGCTCAATCCCATATATCATCCTATGAATGCCATGTAATATGATATATATATATATATCACATTTTCTTTATTCACTTCAGATTCAGTAAATGTGATTTTTGAAAATGCACTGGATAATTTTTTTCCATTGTTGAGACTTCACTCAGCTTTTCAAGCACTGCCTGAATACTTAGTTTTCTTTTTATTCTTTTATTAAATTATTATAATTCATAAACCTCCATAGAAAAATATTAATAATTGCTTACTGCTTACTCCACAACAAAGTAAATCTTATCTCACGCTCTTTCCTCTTCCCAGAGTGTCCTCTTCACCTCCTTTTTTTACCTTTCAAAAATCAGACACTGGATAATTCATTTTGAGTGACACTATAATTGGAGCTTAAAATCAAGTGCACAATAATGGCTATTTTAGATCAAAGATCTGTCAGGGAAGACATCAAGGAAAGAGAAAGTAGGATAGGATCTTAAAAATGACTTGAGTTTCTATGTCTGGAAAAGAGAGATAGGCTTTGGGATGAAGACATACCACGAGCTAGGGTCTGGAAGTGGGAATGGGCCTATGGGAAGAACCAATGAGGGAAGATTGTCCTGACTAAGGCACAGAGCCATGGAGCGTCCTTGCTGAGCATGCACTGAGAAGGCTGGAGAGACCAATGGCCAAGAAATACTTGTCGAATAAAACTGTAGTTAGAAGGTGCCTGGGATGTAGAGTGGGGCCCAGAGGGTATTCTCTACCTGAGTAGATGAGGAGAGAGACCCAGCTGTTGACAGTGGTATTGGGTGATAATGAGGAAGAGGAAGAAAGCAAGAGATTCAGTGGAAGTTAGCCTCAGGCAAACAATCACCCAAACAATTGGTCAAATATGCCAATGCCCAGGTCCCATCTCCAGAGATTCTGATTATATTGACCTGGGTTGAATCCCAGAGATTTAAAAAAATAATGTGTAGTCAAGGTGGGGAGCTGACTGTCCTAGGATTTAACATCATTTCTTGGACATTGGGACTTGGCACTGATGCCAAGTGTTCTTGGCACTGATCTTCACAGTGCTTTCCATGGAAACAAGTCACCACTTCAAGGTTACTGTTCCCCTGACGGGAATAAAACACCATGATTATTGCTAGGGAACGGTTCTGTTCTCATTACATGGCGTCCATCTTGTTCTAAGCAAGTCCTGCATTTCAATTTCAATTGATTTTGCTTCTGTGAGCAAATGGCACAGACATTGGCATCAATTTGGCTTGGCAAAACTAATGAAAACACAATTAAGCAAGTGTCCCTATTTCCCTCAACTGTGCCATTTGAAGGGTTCTTATAAATGTTTAAATAATAAAGCAATAGCATAACAAATTAAGAAAATGATTGTTTAAATTGCAAGTAAAGCTTTTCAATTAGACTCAAATTATACTTCTAATGAAGTGGATCATTAGTGATGATTTCAAATTATAAAGCCATACTTAAAGAATAGAACAAGGGCTTTGAACTTGGAGACTGAGATTCACAGCCTGACTTTGCAGTAGTCGATGAATAACTTTGGAGAGGACAGAACTTCTCTGAACTGAGTTTTCCCATTTATAAGATGAGGGCAATAATGTGCAATGGTGTGACTGTAGATGCATAGAAACTGACTCTCCAGAGGGGGGGCTGATTTGTGGCATGTGCCAATTTCTGAGGTGTATATATTCCCATCATGGTAGATTTCAAGTTACTGACAGCACTGGTTCACAAAATTCCTAAACATTTAACAATGAACACTTGTGAATACCTCTGCTTACTGAGGTATAAGAGTGATAAAATAAATGTGTAGAATGTCTAACTTGGTGTTTGACTCGGATGTGCTCAATATGTACAGTGTTTCCTAATTCTAAGGTTTTCAAAAACTTCAAGTATTACTATATTGAAGATATACTTGCTGATCATTTGAAAAAGCAAGGTGTTTTATATGGTAAAAGAAAAACTATTTTGTTAATCTGAGCTTGAAATGAATTGATGCTACTCAAAGTCGGGTTAGTCTTGAATTTACCATGTCTCCCATTATGAGTTCTTGAAAATCTCCATTTCCACATTTGAGAATCATTAGCTCCGTGCGAAGCTCTGACTCCTGGGCAATTAGGAAGCACATTGTGAGTTCTCGACACGGTGTCACATCGTATGGTCTATGGTGGTAACGTCCCTGAAAGGCAAGATCTGCATGTGTGGAAGACTCAGGTTGTCTCTAATGCATTTCCACTTTTGTCTCCATGACCTTGTCTTCACTTCTGGCAGCCAGTGTGCAATAATGAAGTGGATCACTCCCCTGACCTCTTCTCTGTTCTCTAGACAATCTAGGACTTTTTTTGTTTTTCCTGTGAAAGGACACCACTATAAAGAAAATGGTCAAATCTGACACAAGGGTATGAGGATGGGGGACCTTCATGGCAAGCCAGATATTTATTTGACAGTATCCCAGGTAGGACAGAAGCTTCATATTATCCTGACTTTGGCAGGGAGTCTGGTGCCAAGAGACGGCATCAGGGAAAGCTTTTCAAAGCTCTTCTCTGTGGAAGCACCCACATTACTCCTTATTTCCTGAGTCCTAAATTCAAAAGGGGGCAGAGTTTTTTTTTTTTTTTAACTTTTAACTTTTTTTTATTTTAAAATTGTGGGGTACATTTCAGGGTTAGGTATACAAATATTCACTGTGCAGGTACACTTGTTGATGAGGCGTGCCCTCCCTTCTCCAAGCAGATTACCACTACTGTCATCCCACATTCCTGCCCCTCCTCCCCTCTTCAGTTTCCTGCTACAGTCAATCCTTTTCTTATAGTATTGCGGTAGTTGTTCAAATTCCACTTACGAGTGGGAACATGTGATATTTAGTTCTTTGTTTCTGTGAAAGATCACTCAGTATTACAGACTCTAATTTCAGCCAGGTTTCTGCGAAGTTCATGATTTTGTCTTCTTTATGGCTGTGTAATATTCCATAGTGTATATGTACCACATTTTAAAAATCCAGTCCTCTTTTGATGGGCAGCATGGTTGGTTCCATGGTCTTGTTATTGCGAACAATGCTTCCATAAACACGTGTGCAGGTATCTTTTTTATAGAGTGATTTGAGTTCTTCCAGGTATATTCCCAGTAGGGGGATTGTGAGATCATATGGAAGGTCAATTTTTAGAACTTTTAGGAATTGCCACACTGTTTTCCACAGAGGATGTACTAGTTTGCACTCCCACCAACAGTGTAGAAGTATTCAGGGGGCAGAGTTGACAGTCATCACATTTGCTTTCTTCCCTGTGTAGGCCTTGCGCCCTGGGCTCATTCCCAGAGTTCCTGTCTTATATGCTAAATAAAATTGAGACTCTTACTGAGAAATAGTCCTGCATAAGCCAGTTCTTGACCACTGCTCAGTGACCATGCCAGTTTGGATTTATTGAGTGCTCATTATAAGCCAGAGGTTACCCTGTGTGCTGACTTGAACTTAATCACTTAATGCTCAAAACAGAGCATTGCAGTTTTAATCTTGCTTTACAGATGAGGAAACTGAGACCTTAGTTTCAATTCCTTGCCTGAGGTCATACTGGTCCAAAGTAGCAGAGGTGGGGTTTAAACACAGGCAGTGGTGTGGGGACTTCTATCTTAAAGGACACGCAGTAAGGATAATCAGAGTTCCTAGCATGGCCAATCCTGCTGTCTGCAGGGTAGGGAGTGTAGCTCCCACAGGGAGGGGCACCAGGGAAGCGCCAGGAAAGATGGGCACCGAATGTTGCCCACAAATGGTCCAGAAAATGGTTTTAAAAAAAGTATTGAAAAGAGAAGGGAGGAGGAAGACAGACTTTGTCCATATCACAGTTATGGAAGGTATGTTCCAACTGTGAACCAAACCACATGCAGTTGTCTGTCTCACCATTGTTACCCATTTTTAAATTAACTTTTGTGGGAGACCAGACTATTCCACCCCAAAATATGAAGCATGGTTGAACTGAAGGCAATTAAGAAGCACTTTCTGCCTTCCTTTTGCCTACAATCAGGGCATCGTTTTACAAAGACAAAAGGTATCCTGTTACCTCTTTTTCCAAGAACAGAGGTTAACAGAAGACAACTTTGGACCCTCACTAGCCTAGAGATGGTACCTGAGGAATCTAAATAAACAAGCTGTACTAACCATCCTTTATCTGCCAGTTGTTCACTTTCCTCAAAGTTGCCACCCCTAAAGACTCAAAGTCATTTTTGTCTTGTCACTTTTCTAAAAATTCACTGTGCTCTGTTGAAGATGCTACGTAAGTTGGAACTCAAAGCTATCTCTTTGGTAACTCACTTTCTGGGTGAATGTATGAAATACACATGTTAATAAGCTTCTGTTTTTTTTCTTGTTAATATGTTACAGAGTTCTCTTTCAACTAAGAATCACGAAGATTGAAGAAAAAAATTACCTTTCTTCCGCTACACTTTCTAATTGAAATATACATATAGAAAACTGCTTGGGCTGGGCGGGGGGAGAAGAAAACTGCTCACAGTATCCATGTTTGGCTTGATGAACTTTCATGCTGGGAACAGACCTGTGTCCCAGCATCCGGATCAAAAAGCGGGTAATTACCACACCCCAGACGTTCCCTTATCCCCCGCTTCCATTCATTTACACTGCCATTCCTCAAAGGCAGCCACCACCATGACTTCTTCACTCTGGATTAACTTTCCCTTTTAAAAAAATCTTTATATCAACAGAATTATACATTTTCATTCTTTTTTTTCCACCTGCCTTCTTTTGTTTTGGCTTTTGTTTCTATAACTCATCCATATTATTTGATATAACAATAACTCGTTTGTTCCCAT
Organism: Tarsius wallacei; assembly: GCA_963574415.1. Lineage (NCBI taxonomy): Eukaryota > Metazoa > Chordata > Mammalia > Primates > Tarsiidae > Tarsius > Tarsius wallacei. The sequence continues at coordinate 29,212 of CAUYQG010278314.1, forward strand.
TGCTTAAATATACCACGGTTTATTTACTTGTTCTACTTCTGATGACCCTTTGGGTTGTATCTCATGTTTGACTACTAAGCATTGCGCTGCAGTGAGTATTCTTGTATATGTCTTTTGGTGCCTCTAAATATGCATTTTGGGTGTAAACAGAGGAGTGTTGTGCCGTTGGACATACATACGCTCAGCTTCAGTGGGTAATGACCAGCATTCTTCAAAAGTGGTTGCACTCAGTGACACTCCTGTCTGCACTGTGTGAGAGCTCCATTGTCACATGGTGGTGTTCTCCTTTTTCATTCTGGTGGGTGTGCCTTGATATTTCATGGTAATCTTAATTTGCAGTTCTCTCACAAAAAACGATGTTGCATACCATTGTGTATAAACCACATTTGAATACCCATTTTTTGTGAAGAGGTGGTTTAAGCCTTTTGCCCACTTAAAAAATTGGGTTGTCTGTCTTTTTTTCTATTGATTTGTAGGAGTTTTGAAAATGCATATAATTCATCCATTTTGCAAGGATTTTTAAATCTATATAAAATCAGCCAAATATAATTTCTTCATGTTTAATACTAAGAATAGTATCTAATTCCTTGCTAATTGTTGAAAAAGCCATTACTTATTTTTTAAATGGCTGTACTTTCAGTTCAGACATGCCTTTTACAGAAGTGATATTCTCACACTAAGTGACGGAAAGACAGTTATCTGGGAAAGAGCTGCCTTTCTCTCTCTCCTTCCTACCCCCCACCCCCGGTCTCTTTTCCTTTCCTTCCTGCTTTTTAACTCCCTTTCTACCTTCTTTTACTCCTCTTTCTTTTTTTCTTCCCACGACAGTTTAGGTTTATGAACAAACTTTATATTGAGTTCCTTTTATAGGATTTGTTCTCAGTCCATAGCTTCCTACTTTCCTTCTGAGAACGTTGCATAAATAGCAGAGATTCAAGTTTATGTAAATAACCATATCAGAACTACCTTACGATGTTGCTCTCCGAGTACTATCTTTCATATGTCACTTAAAACTGTTTTTAAAATTCATTTGAAAGTGAGACCCAAATATATGCTCATTTTAGAATTTCAAATGAACCACGCAATACAAAAAAGAACATTGATGAAACACAAAGTAACAAATAATGCTGTCCTTCCCACGCAGGGATGCTTGGTAAAGCACACCTGACATGGGGACATTTAGAACTACATAAAAGATAAATGCTCTTCATTACAAAGCATTCTCTGGATTACAAAGGAATCCACAATAATTCACATGATGCTCTCTTTTGTGCCTCTGTGTTCATTTTGCTCATTCTCTGTTTCATCTGTCTTTTTTTACGTAGCGAGCTCCCCATTTACAGTTAAAACATAATTTTAGTTACAGAAAATGATGTGGATATAAACTTTGTAACAAAACATTGCATTACATAGACTCTACCTGTAGAAAGAAAAAGAACCCTTCTCAGACATGGCGAGGAGGGAAGTCTCATCAAGTGCTTTCTCTCAGTTGTGGCCAGGGACTTCTGATTCTGATTCTGGTATCAAGTGATGTTGACAGCATGGCAGAGGGTCAACAGAACGCCACTGTCCCTTCCAAGGCTGAATTCATGTTTCAACTCATATGTTCCACGTTAATGAGAAAAAAAGCAGCCTCATTTGAAATAAAAAATATAATTCAATGTTCAATCTGCTTAAAAGAAATGACCCAAGGTGAAAGGTGAGAAAGACGTTGCATAATTTCACACTTGGGATTCTGATAAAGAAAATAGAAGGAACAAAAAGCCACTTGGAGTGATTGAGTGCCAGGGAGAATACACGATGCCTTTAAAGAGTTTTGCTCTAAAGAGGAACAGATAAATAGGTGGCAGGTGGAAGAGGAAAAATCAAGAAATGGTTGCTTTAAGATGGGAGGAAAATGGGAATGGTCTACCAGAAAGGGGAACATTGATGATGCAGAAGACAAGAGAGTATTGCCGAAGTGACTTCCTCAGAGGCAGGATCCAGGCACAGGAAGGGGCTGCCCTCACAGGGGGCACAGGGTTCGTGCTCAAAACATGGGAAGGAATGAATGGCTTCACACTGTGGGACTTATTTTCATTTCTATTTTCGGCATTTTATGGAATCTCAATATGGTAAAGTGATTAAAAGCAGAGTCTTGGGAGTCTAAGAGACATGACTTTGAATACTACCCCCTTGAGGTCTTGGGCAAATTACTTAGACTCTCTTGGCCACAGTTAATGTAGTTGTAACATAGACATAATAATAGTATCTCTCTCATGGGGTCACTGGTGGTATTAAATTTGACAAAGTATATGGTTGTCTAGCAAAGTGTCTGATGCAGAGGAAGGGACCTCAAAGTGATAACTTCTATGATTAGCCTGTAAGCAGCAGTTCTGGGTGCCCAGAGCTGGGCGGGAGTCCAGGGTAAATGCCACATGAAGCCCTCATGCCCGGGAAGGAGCTCAGCTTTTCCTCTTATTTCTTTGGCAGCTCATGCTGCAATAGTGCAAAGCAACAGCATCCCTTGTTCCAGCCCTGCAGTCCCTGAGCAATTCTGAGGAACAGTCCTGGAGACTCACTTCCTCCTGTTGTGAAGCCTTCCCTAGACTAGGGCAGACCACAGGACAGAGGGGAACTTCCAGAGAGCAGCAATGTATGGCGAAGTGGGAGTGGGGGGGTGGCAGCAACTTCCTCCTCCACAGAGGAGGCTAAGATGGCTTTGAGCAGGTGTTCTGTGAGCAGCTTAGTGAACTGATGAACTATTGCTACTTCGCTAGGAACCTGGAAGCCCAAGCAAAGGTAGTGAATACTTAAAATTAATGAACAACATTAACAAAAGTGGGCCAGCTTTTTTGTCTTTTAGTATAATTGAATAAATGGTTACAATTTGCCAACGTGTATCTCTTAGCCTGTCGACCAGTATTTCTCCACAATCTACTTGTTAAAGACTTTAGTTTGACAGACTGCGCAGCAACATTCAAGGCACTGATTTAATCATGACTAACACACCATGGTTGATAATTTTGGTTGCTTTGGGGGCAACAGTATGGAAAAACATGGTGTGATGGTGATTCTGAATGCATGTTGAGCAAGATTATTGAGCACAGGGAAATATGGATGAGAAAAGGGAACTCATTATTAGGATAACTAGAGGAAAGAGAAAACTATGGCTTATCTTTCTTGATTTTATGCAGGGGTCACTGAGAATAAAATGACTTCAGAAAATTTTCATGACAACTCTCCCAAAGGTTAAAGTCCTATGAGATAATTAAGAGTTTGTAACACTTCTCTTGTCAGCTATAATCATAACAAATTCATCATTTCTGGTTTTTGTACTGACTATAGTATCTGCCAGTCAACCATAATGCCCCTCAATTCAATAATTATAAATAGTGTCTTGATACTTAGCAATGTTTCATTTGTTAAGTTTTATATTTTAAATTCATCAGTGAGGTCTTATTTTCAATCCACATCTTCACACAATTACCATCATAACCAAATCATAAGATCTGTCTTAAGTGAATTAAAATTTTCTGTATTTTATTTATAGATCATAATTTTTCTGTTTTCTGGGTGTGGTCTTTAGCTGTGTCGTAATTGTCTTGATTCTTCTCTATGCCCCCATATTATGTCATAATGACATAGAAAGATAATATCTAAAGAGGATTTTCAAAGTTGGAATCTTTTACTCATTACCAAGTTTTCCATGTTTTTGATACTTGCCAAAGTATCATGATTTCGAAGAGTCAAAGAAACACCACAAACTGGGAACAGGGCATTGCTAATGGGCTCCTCATGCCCCTTGAATCCAGTTCCTGGACTGCCTTAAGTACAATACCAGGAGGTTTTATAGTGTCACTCTCTGGCATGACACACTTCATTCCCCTTCTGGAGCCAATGGACAGATGTTTATTAACTATGCAAAGTTAGGAGATGTTATGTTTTAGTAAGTCTCTTAACTACCTTGTGAGGTTGGCATACTTATCTGTATTTTAATGAGTTGACAAATGAGGAAGTGGGCTCAGAGGATTTAACTGAGTGTCTTACCCACAAAATTGGGACACAAGTCATTATGTTGCCACTCTAGATCCAGCACTCACAGTATTCTATCACTTTAGTCACAGTCTCACTTTTTGACAGCACTCACCAGTGCTTTACACTTCCTGTTTGACTTTTGATATGGATTGACTCATTCATACATTGCTTCCTTCCTTTCTTTCCTCAGCAAATATATATTGAGTCTCTATTAGATTCTAGGCACTCAGTTAGCATTAGAGATATAGCCATGAGCAAGAAATATATGGTTCTTGCCCTTGTGGAGTTTATGTTCTAGTGGGAAATCGGACACTAAACAAAAACATGTCACATGAGATGAGTGTTGCTAAGACAGTGGGGAAGGGAGCGAGATTCTGTAATGGGGGGCCTGGTTCAGGCCATCTTTGAGCTGCAATTTGCAGGTTTCTATCATAACTCTTGCATGTGGTAACATTTGTAGAAATATCAGTTTGACTTTCAAAAATAACAAAGAGCTAACTACAATGTACTGCAGTTTCTTGACAAAATACCATAGAGGAATTTCCTACACGACATGAATAACATTGAGTAAGCATATACTATGTATGAAGCATAACACCCCTGTGGAGTAGAATCTATTAATGCCCTGATTTTATAGATAAGGGCATTGAGTCACAGGGAGATTAAGTAAAACTGCCCAAGCTTGTTGGTCACACAGCTAGTAAGTAATAAAAATTGAATTTAAACCCAAATATTCCATCTCTTAACCATTATTATATTACCAGGAAGAAAGTGACATTTCTTAAAAATCTCTTTTCTGTGCTCTTTTCTCCCTTACCCTTCTATAAGTAAAGTACCCAAGGGATTATTCTTCAAACCTAACCCCCTGATTTTCCTGATTCCTTTTCTCTCTTTTTTCTAGTTAGGCCTTTTAAGTAGGGCAATTTAGTGTCCATCATCAACTGACCCATTCGCCTGGTTGCCATAAGTGAGGGGAGCCCAGGATCTGACCAACTGGGAGTCCTCCCCTCTAGAAGGTGTGTGGTGAGTTGTGTGTTAGTGTCAGCACTCTTGTTTGAACAAGAAGATGTTCTGGTGTTTTCCCTTGCAAATGCCTTATAATTTCATCTCTTTTACCATTGTCAGAGAGGTGTCCGAGGCAGCAGCCAGGCCAGGAGTGACCCATTAAAGGGAGAAGCTATACCAAGGCCCTGAGGACAGAGAGACCACGGAGCTTGGGAGATACAGAAAGTAGCTTCCCAGAGATGCTACCCAGAGTTACTAGGTGAAGGCGAGGCAGCAAGGTAGGCAACAGCTGGATTGTGAAGAGCCTTATAAGCTTTGGAAATGATTCTAGACTTGATCTTATTTGCATTTGGTAAAGGAGATTGAGTTAAGAGGCTATTGCAGAAATTAAACTCACAGTGATAGTAACTTGGACCTGGATGGTGGCAGTGGCTGTCAGGGGATTCAACTATCAGAAGGTACAATCGAGAGAACTTGTAATTGACTGAATGTAGATTATGTGGGAGAAGGAGAAGTTAGAGATGACTTCTCAATGTTTATGGGAGAATGGAAGGGGGCATACATTTTTTTCAGCTTGTGTGCTACTGATTTGTAACTGCAGCAATTTAGCTGACCTGGAATGACATTTCTCAGAATCCCCATCCCTGAGTAATGACAAACTAGCAGCGGCCACCAGAGCCATTTTGCATGAGATCTGGAAAGTGGAAGTGATGCAGCAGCTGCAGTCTTTTTCTGCTGGGAACTCGGCGAGGCAGTGCCAGTGGTATTTTAGCTTGCGCATGTTGTGGCTTATCTGCGAGCCTCCTCGTTGGCATAGGGGAGCAGCCAGGTAGGCTGCCAGACCTTCCTTTGTTCTCCCTAGCTCCTGGGCTGGATGCTCACGTAGTTCCATGATGAAGGGCACCGGCCTTCTCTTGCAGATCCCTTGCATCATGCAAGTCGGAGGCTGGAGGTCATGAGAGACCAATACGACTCCATCTAGTCCTCCTGGGTCCCTCATCTTCTAGTGTTTCACCTTCCCTGGCTCTCCCCTACTTCTCATCCATCTTTTCTTTACTGATGTCTTCAGTGCTTCCCTAATTCTGAGAGTTGTTTTAGTGAATCATCAAACCTAACAGGGAGGTTTATAGGAACTTCTGAATTTATAGACAAGCCTGTCAGAAATGGGCGTGGTGTGGGGACCCTCAGAACCTGTGGCTGGCCTCTGAAGTAAAGACAGTTATGTGGAGAACTTCACCCACAAACCCGTGGAGACTAAAGCTAACTCTGGAGAGTTAGTGTCAGAATGGAATTATAGTCAACCCAGTTGGGGTGGAAGTGGAACAGAAGTCATGGAAATGGCTGTTATGAGAAAACATTCAGGGAGACTGGCTGATCCACAGGACTGGCAACCTTCTCTGTGATAAGTCATGGTCCTCTTTCTCTAACTCTCATGCTCACCAGGAAGAGGCTGCATGGGAGGTGGAGAAGGCACCACGTGGGGTGGGGGTGGGGGTCCTGCTATTCAGGTGGACTCCCCCAGGCTGCAGGCTTTTTGTGTTACGACACAAGCTCTGGGCTTTACTCACTCCCAGCATCTAGTGTACTTCATTTCCAGGCTATGAAGATACATAAACTGCTATTTACATTTTGTTTTGTTCTTCCAGCATCCAGTTTGCTTCTGGCATGCACAGCCTGCCCTGTATGGCTGGGCCGGCAAAGGGTGAGAGAAGAAGGTGGTGGATGACAGAACACTCAGTAAGGCTATGAGTGATGTTACTTGCAGAACTTTTGCCTCACAAAACAGATTTTCTGGGCAAATGTAGAATATATTTTCATAGACAGTTAATTAAGCCAAATGTACAGTAAACCACTTGTGGGTTTCCCTGGGGTCACTTGGGGTTTGTGCTCAAGCTTTGAATCTGGGGAAGTTATTCATGAATAATTTAGTGTCTGGGAATGTTACCTGAGAACTAAGACTCTGGGCTACTAATTAGCCACCCAGAGCCAAGAAGCTTTTTGTATTGTTCTTACCATATTCATAAAAGCATAATCATGTGAGAAGTTTTTCAAGGAACAAACACCTTTAGCAATGTTTTATGATATTCCGTGTGGGCTTTGTATGGAAGTGGCTGAGAGGTAAGAAATAGTTAGACGTGAACCTGACTACAAAATGGAGTTTAGAGAAGAAATGAGTTTGTGGAGGCTGTTATGCATTCTGAAAGATTCTGCAGTCAGAAGAGAAGCTCATTCCTTAGGTGAAAGGACAGTCCCATGGATGAATCTTAATAGCTTACTTGTCCACACAAACTATTGGGAAATCTGAAGTGTAAAACTGAGTCCTCCCAGCCTAACCAGGATGGTGCCCTCTGTTTTTTTTAAGTTGTTTAGTGATTTATTCTCCTCTTAAGGCTCTATCAGCATGTAGAATAGAAGACACCTCCCACCCTAACCCCTTGGGCAATCAAGGCATTACACTCCTTCACTGGTTGCTCTGTCTGGAGGACCTGCACATTAATGCCGTGTTTCTTGAGGTACTCCACGGTTAATGGAGGTAACTTCAAGGCCTCACTAATCCCTTGGCCAATAACAAGGGTCTATACACCTTTCTCAACTCCCTTCACATCTGCAGACCACACACCAGGAGAATGCTTCCTTCCTGTTTCTCTCCAATCCCAAGCCCAACTGCCCCCTGGCCATACTTTGCAGTCCTTATAGGTCATACTAGAATCTTGTACTTTCATTTACCTCCCTGAAAGGAAAGCAGTTTCAGGGGAAGACATAAAGAACTGAACTGCAACCCACCGCCCTCTCCTCAGAGCTGTGTCCCCAAGTGGCTCGACGCTGTACCTCACACATGAATGAATCTTAATAACTTACTTGTCTACACAAGCTATTGGAAGATCTGAAGCATAGAACTGACTCCTCCCGGTCTTAACCAGAATGGTGCCCTCCATTAAAACATAATAAATCAAGCTGGGCTCAGTGGCTCAGCCTGTAATCCCTCGCTTGGGGAGGCTGAGGTGAGTGGATTGCCTGAGCCCGTGGGTTCGAGACCCGCCTGGACAACTTGGTGAGACCTCATCTCTACAATAAATCAAAAAGTTAGCCTGTCGTGGTAGCGCGCGCCTGTAGTTCCAGCTACTTGGAAGGCTGAGGTGGAAGGATCGCTGGAGCCCAGCAGGTCGAGGCTGCGGTGGCCGGGAGTGGCCACTAAACTCCAGTCTGGGCGACAGAGTGAGACTCAAGCTCAAAACAAACAAACAAACAAAAAAACCATAATAAATCAAATAACAACAAAAAACTTCAGATGAATTAAATTTAACAAAGTTTAATTGAACAAAGAACGATTTTCAAATTGGGCAGTCCCCCTAGCCAGAGTCTCTGGTTCAAAGCAACTCCAATCATGGACTTTGCAGCATATTGGATGGAGTTGGAGACCATCATACCTAGTGATCTCTCACAGAAACATAGAACTGAATACCACATGTTCTTACTCATAAGTGGGACCTGAACATTAAAGATAGTAGCACAACGGAAGGATCAGCAGTCATGGGACACAGTCAGGGGAGGAGGAAGGCTCATAACAACATGAAGCGTACCTGGTCCTAAACCGGGGAAGTGAGGACCAGTTGGAGGCCCAAACTTCACTTGCATGTAGACTCCTTATGTACCCAATCCTGACTTGTACCCACATCTCTATAATAAAGTAAAGTGATAAACAACAACAAAACAAAAACAAAGCAATTCCAGTGCTTTCACATAGAGAGGATTTATGGACAGAAAAAGGAAAGTGGTGTACCGAAAACGGAAGTGAGGTACAGAAACAACTTGGCGTTTGTCTTATTTGAGCCTGGTTTGAACAGTTGGCCGCCTTTGATTGGCCGGAACTTGGTGATGGGTACAAGAGCAGTTACAGTCTGTTTACACATCCAGCTAGGTTATAGTTCACTATGTACAGAGAGACCTTCGACTGAACTTAAAATGTATAAGGAGACAGCTTTAGGCTAAACTCAGTTGAACAATTTCCCTCATTTTAGTCAACCTCTTAGAAACATACCTGAAGCTTTGATTGTCTTCCAGGGATTATGGGCTTGACAAATAAAGCGTTGGTCATAAACCATTTTAACAATTTAGAACAGTCATCATACCCACATGTATTTTCTATTTGGATCAGCATCTCTTCCATATTGAGTCATGGAGTGCAGAGCTTTTAATAATGGAAGTTTTAAGGATCCAGCAAGGACCAGGAGGTCATCCAGGCTCTCCATGAACTCATACTTAACACTGAATTCACAGCCTCTTCAATACTGGTTTTATTTCTCTAACGCAGGTGCGTAGCTCTGTTTAATAATTGGGTTATTATAGGCAATTTGACTTGAACCATCGAGTGCATTTTAATTGCCTATCTTCACAATTTCAGTTCTGGCTGATTTAGCACAGAAATCTGGCAGAGTATTTCCTTCAGAGTAATTATTATCCCTGTTCAGTTCACAGTTTTATAAACCAGTCAGTCTCTTCATTAGAGTTCTGGTAATTTTTAACCAGTCCAAATAATATGATCCTAGAACTATCCAACACCTGTGTTCAAGAATGCTTGTCAGGGTTCTTTCCATACTTTTCCATACTTTCTGTGGTTCCTGCTGAAGATACAATACTCTAGGATTTTACTTACTTGTACAGAGCTTTCAGAGAATGCCTCAGAATTAAGCAATTAACGGTGGGAATGACTTAAAATAGTCACAGTTAAAGACACAATTGCCAAAAAAAAGTGTTGTTTCTGTGCCCTGTAATAAGTTAGCATAATTATTGATTATGTTGAATTATTTAACATAATTATTGTTAATGTTAAATTATATAATAATTATTGATTATGTTAAATTATTTAGCATAATTATTGATAATGTTAAATTATAATGATAATTATTGATTATGTTAAATTAGTTAACATAATTATGACTGATAACATACTAAGACATATCAGAATTTTAGGAATCTCATACAATTTTGGAACATATATTAACAACATATCCATAAAAATGCAACTTGAAGAAGGTTAAACATCATTTCTTATTTGAAAAAGCAGTGTAAGTATTTTAATATATCAAATAAGGCAGTTTATTTTCCATTTTGGATTATTCAAGGTACCTCTGTAACATTCCAGTGTTAGTTTAAGGTCAAAAGACTCAATTTTGAATTAAAAATTTGATTTTTAAAAATGTATCAAACATCAAATGTTAACCAGGATAAGATCACAGGTCACTGTAAAATAATAGCAATTCATCTGGACAAAATGCTAATTAAAAGCTTTTAAAAAGACAAAAAATGTTATTATTTAATAGAGAGGAGACTCAGTTTTCTAAACAATCAAAATACCTAATAAAGGTAGCAAGAGACAGAATCCATCTTTTCTCTTCCCTCGTTTTTTTCAATTCACTCAGAAGATGAACAAAAATATTTGTTCATAAGATTTTACTACATGAAACATTTTGCTACATAAAATTATTGTTCAAGAGAGAGAACCAAATTTAACTTTTGTATTAGTGTATTATCAACACTAAAGCTAATTTTAATAAAACCTTATAAACGAATCTCTCCAGTCTCAGTTAGCTTTTGACCACCAAGGTTTCCATAAATCTTTTGCAATTTATCACAGAATTTTTTCTATTCTCTTTCTCTTTCCAACAAAATATATTCATTTAACTTTATTTATATATTTATATTCCCTCAATTTGAAACAATCTTTAAGTAACTTCTAAGCTGGCCAAAATTATTTTTCTCCACAGACACACATTTTCATACAACTCTCCTCACCAAAAACATACTGTGCTTTTCTTTATACACTTTGTATACAGAATTATCTTATAGCTAGTATTTTTAATTACACATGTTAACCACAACTTCAACTTAGTAACCCTAATTTTCAGTGAAAATCTAGGAGTAAGTAATTGTGAATTGCTTCATATCAGTATTTGTGGAGAAAAACCATTTCATAATTTTTTAGAAAGATGTTTCCTCAATTTTAAAAATTTATTAGCATATCTAAATATAGCTTTTCTATACCATTTGAAAATAAGATGCCAAGTATATAAACCTAAACTTTCATTTAATAATGTTTCAGTATTTTAACTTGGAAATGACTCCGATATTTCATGATTATCTATTACTTAATTTAATAGCGCATGGCTTTAAGATGTTGAATTACTAAAAATAATTTTGAAACCATGACTCCAGTACCTTCTCCGGGTTTCTTGGGTCTCCAGTACCCATGTGGCACCAAAGGATGCCTAAGAAGGGCAGGACCTGCCCGGGTCCTGAATTTACACTCTGGATATGGCACTCAAGACAGAGGACAGAGCTGTGAAGAGCGCTGGTAAAGTCTCAATAAGTTGCAACTCGGGCAGTTCCCCATCCAGAAACAGGCTAAGAACCACTCTGGTACTGCTAGTGGTCAGAGAGGATTTATGGGCAGAAAGAAGCAAATGACATACAGAAGAATGGACCTGATGTGCCGGAACAGCTGGAGTGGTGACAGCTTGGTGTTTGCCTTATTTGTACATGGTTTGAACAGTTGGTTGCCTTTATTGACTGAAACTTGGTGATTGGTATAAGAATAGGTTATCATTGACCAGCCATGGTGGCTCACACCTGTAATCCAAGCAATTTGGGAGGCCCAGGTATGGTGATTGCTGGAGCCCATGAGCTCAAGACCAGCCTGGGCAACATAGTGAGACCTCATCTCTACAAAACAACAACAACAACAACAAAAATAACCGGATGTGGTGGTGCCTGCTTGTAGGCTGAGGTGGAAGGATCACCCAGGAAGTTGAGGCTGCAGTGAGCCATGATTGCACTACTGCACTCCAGCCTAGGTAACAGACTCAGGCCCTACCTCAAAGTAAAAAAAAAAAAAAAAGAAAATATAAGTTGTAGTCTGTTTACACATCCAGTTAGGTTATAGTTCACTGTGTACAGAGAAACCTTTAGGCTGAACTGCACGTATGTGAAGAGGCAGCTTTAAGCTAACCTTAATTTATCACCTCCATCTCTGTCCCTGGTTTTCGTGAGACAGACATCTTGAGACTAAATATTGGCTGGATGGCTGGCATCAGGTAAAGGTGGTGTCCCAGCAACTCACCAGCTCTGCAACCATAAGAAAGTCACCAGTTCAGATAATTTCTCACTCAAATTCCCTGACCCTTGATCCTGCCTTCCCACACAACCACCATCAATGTTCCTCTGGTTTTTTACGTGGTTGGAGAATAGAGAGGTAGCCTACGGTCACATCTGTGCCAAATCATAACTGTCACTAGCTGTGAGACTTTATCAGCTCACACAGCATCTTTGAGTCATGATCTCTCTTCTGTAAAAGTGGACACACATGGCCTCATGAGTCTGTTATGAGGATTTATTACAATCACGTGTGTAATGTTCTTATCATACAGCCAGGCACATACTAAGTGCTGGCCAATAGTAGCTAAAAATTTTATTATTTATATCATGTTTGTGGATGGGCCATTAGTAAACAGTTTTACTTAGAAGGTGACATCACTCAGAAAGAAGATAACTTATAGAGTGCAATCCAGTTGCTTTCATTGCTTATGAGGACAAAAAAGATTGGGTTGCCTTTTTTCTGTATCATGGTGACCATAGACTTCTTTGGTCAGACTGGGACAGGCGCTAGATAGACAAAAGTGATGTCTGAGACTAAGCCCTTACTTTTCTAGAAAAATTATTTCTAATATACAGTTCACTGACTGTAGTGAGATAAGTTTTGAAGATAAACCTTTTTTTTTCTTGAAATATCTTCCATCATCAAGTAGAAACAGGCTTCAGTTAGCGTTCTTTTTCTTAGTGCCTTAGTGCTTATCTCAAGCCAGGACTCATAAGGCAGTAAAAGGGAGAAGAATCTGGAAGCAGAGCCTGACAGGTGGCATGCCTCCTGGAGACTGGCCCTGGGGTTGGTCAGGACTCATAAAGTTGTACCCTTTTCTGCCTCTCCACCCACTGACATGACTCTGTTGCTCTTTCCTTCTCTCTACCGCAGTTCCCAACTGTTTGAATCTTTCCAATTTTCCCATTTCAAATTCCCAAAGAGAAAATCCAAATGATCTATCATTATATGTGTTTGAAGAGAACTTCTTACAGTTGGATGTAGCATAGGCATAGAACTAAAAATTATAAGCCCCAGATTATTTGATTCAGCCTTGGATAGAGTCAGAGTTGGCAATAGAAGTGACAAGTCTCAATCATCTGTTGAATGAGGAGCCTTGAGGACACAAAGAGGCTCTTGGCCCTGGTGTTCTGTATTCTCAAAGAGCTGACGTTTCCATCTCCTTTAAAGCCTGGACGGAAGTCTGGAGTCCATTTATAAATCAGCTGTCTTCAGAATAGGAACACTTTGGTTGAAATGAAAATGGTTTCTTATCTGGTTTGTAGCTTTTCTATATCTTGTCATCATCAAATAAGCACTGCCTAGTTTATTTGCAAAATATTTCCTGTGAGACTGCTTTAACTGCAATGGTTTATTGCTACATTACCCTTAACCTTGAGTTTACTTACTGAATTTGGGAAGTTACAGTTACTCCTCATGTGTTTGTTATGGAAAATTTTACTTAAATTTACTCACTGGCCTTATAGTAGCTTTACCGATCATGTCATAATTAATTCAGTCAGTATAAAATCCTATTTACATTCCCTTGGAGTTGGGGTAGGAGTGGGGAACACTCCTTCTCTGTATATTATGGTATAATTGAAGATAAGAGCTATGTTTATGGAATAATTTTTAAAAACTTCTTACCACTTCCACTGCTACTCTCCTGGCTCAAGCCACCATCATCTTTGGTTTGTTGACAAAAATGCCAAACTCTGCAAAATATTCAAAAGATTTGTTCTGAGCCAAGGGTGAGTGACCTAGGCTTATGGTACAGTCCCAAGAGGACCGGAGAACATGAGCCCAAATGGTTGAATTACAGCTTGGCTTTATACATTTTTAGGGAGTCAGAAGTTACAGACAAAACATAATACATGTGAGGTTTCCATTGGTTCAGCCTGTGAAGGTAAGACATCTCTATGTGGGGGCTCGCAGATCATAGGTGGATTCAAAGATGTTCTGATTGG
>CAUYQG010278317.1:0-29868 GCA_963574415.1 Tarsius wallacei
CTGATCCAAGAGGAGTGGAGAGGGCGTGAGCCAGGGAGCAAAGAGCAGGCTTGCAGAACCTGGGGTGGCCAGAGCGAGGGTGGAGGGCAGGTGAGGCCTGGGAGCACAGAGTGTGTGACACCACCTGCTTGCCACCCGGCCAACTGCGGCCCTGGGCTACACTCAAGAAACGGGGTGTGCAGAAAGACCAGGGAGCTCTTCTCACAAAGGAAACACTTGCTAGTGGCGTTGCTTTTGTTAGAAGTCAGCGTCGAGGGCCCCAGGCGGCGGCAGGAGGGCTCTTGGGCCACGAGCACTTTATCAGGGTGGGAGCCTCTTGCTCTGTTGTGCGGTGGGGATGCCAGCAGGCACGGGGCTCTGTGGGCAGCAGGCGGCTCTTCCCTGAGGCGGGGCTGCCGGCTGCCAGGGCCCGCGGGATGCTGGGCTGGGCGCCTGTTCCGGAGCGTGGTGTCACGTGTGAGGACCTTGATGGATCGCCCAGAGCTGTCTGTCTGGGACGCAGGAGGGAGGGCACCAGGAGGGACGGGCTGCGCACCGAAGAGAGCAGCGTGTCCTGCAGCCGTGGCTGAAACGCGTGCCTGCTGCCTCCTGGCCCTGCCCCTGCAGCCTGCACCCTGCCCCGCCCCCTGCGCCTGCCCTCTGCATCCTGCCTCCTACATGCATCTTGCCACCCGCACCGTGTTCCCTCCCCCAGGTACCTTGCCCCTGCCTTCTGCCCCCTGCCCCTGCATCCTGACCCCTGCACCCTTCCTCCAGCTGCTGGGGCGGAGGCCCAGCTGCCTCCTTGTTCAGTGCTGGCTTAAACCTGCTCCTTCCTGCGGCGGGCTGGAGACACTCTGTAGGGCATGTGTCTAGTTGGGTAGACGAGTGCATCACTTTCTCCTCCAAGGAGCACAGCGTCGGAAGAAGGGCTCCTGGTTCTAGGTGTGGCAGCGACATGACCCCAGCCAGCTGTATGTCACGTCGCCCGAGCAAACCATCTGGCCTTTATCACCCTTCGTTTGTTCATTCAGAATGTCGAGTGAGCAGGCCCAGTATGCACGCGGCTGCCAGGTGGGAGGGAACGTGAGGGTTGCAAGAGATGGTCAGGGCGTTTTCCACACTTGCGGTGTGTCTAGAGAGAGGAATGTCTCACACGAGAAGTTGTGACAAAGGGTAGAGAGCATGGGATGCTTGAGAGGAGGCCGAGGACGTTGCTACAACAGCTTCAGTGAGAGAGAGAGAGAGAGAGCGAGAGAAGAAGAGGAGGAGAGGAGAGACAGAGGAGGGAGCGGGAGGGAGAGAGAGAAGAGACAGGGAGGGAGGGCAGAGAATGGAAGACCCCTGAGCGCCCCCGGCCCCTGAGCCGCGGGCTGGGCGTGCAGCTTCAGAAGGAGGCTGCGTCTCAGCGCAGTCCTGAAACACACGTGGAGCTCCGACCCCAAAGGCCAAAGGGCGGCCTTGCTCAGGTGGCTGTGGGCCGCGTGGGCGAGCACAGGGTGCCCGTCCTGTGTGCATGGGGACGTTTTCAAGGCTTTCTCCAGCTCCACCGTGATGGCCGCGGCTTACTCCAGGCCGCCGTTTCTCACCGTGACTGTCCCAAGAAACTCACCGGCCAGGACTCTGCTGGCCCTGGCGCAGTCCATTCACCAGCAGCCAGGCATCCTAAAGGACGCGACCCCATGTGTCCCTCTGACCCTCCTCCCCGGGACCTGCTGTCACCCCTCCACGGGGAGCTGAATCACACAGTTGTTGGAGGCGCCCAGCACACACCACACCATCACACGCTTGTCCCGGGGTAATCACTTGCCTCCCTTTGGCCTCCTCGTGAGCTCTGGGCTGTTTCCTCCTCAAGACGCGCCCCTCGGGTGAGCCCGCCTCACTGCCACAGGCGGTAGGTGCTCCATTCACGCGGGGGCCATCTCTTCACTAATGCGGCCCTTCCTCGAGGGCAGAAACGGTGTCACACTCGTGTTCGCAGTTCTAGACCCCGGCATAGTGTCTGACACACAGAAAGCCCTTAACCCACATTTATCTTAAGAAATAAAAAGTGATTTTGCATTCTAGTGAAGCCAAGTTCAGAGAGGATTCGAAGGAGAGTCTCATAAACTAGGGGTCGTGTCACGGAGACCTTGAGAGCAGCCCAGGATGTTTTGATTCTCTTTAACAGACAACTTTAATATGTGGGACTTGGACCACGAGATCTTTCCTCTTCACTTCAGCCCGAAAATTCTGTGAATCTATGAATGTAGCTACTGTGTTTTCTTTTCTTTACATTTCAAGTGTTCCTGAAAGTGAAGGAAAATGTGCCTCTTTCTCCTGCCTGCATCTGCAGGGAATGTGTGTTTTCCCTCAAAGCATACCCAGTGAAGTTATAGGCCTTGGCTTGCTCAGGGATTTTTATTTTGTTTTTGTTTTACTTTGTAAAAAAATCAAAGGAAAGATGTCAGACAAGTTGGAGTGAAACATAATCTCTAGCTGCACAGATATTCCACTAAAAAGATCATTCACTGAGACTGCCTGGCTGTGTCTTTTTGCCACTTCATGACAAGCTTTGTGAGGCTGAGTTTGAGGAATGTCAGGCCCAGCCAAACACACCTATCCCCACACACAAAGTGCCAACGGCTGGTGCTGTCCGTTCTGAACCCACATCAGTTGGGCTTGCACTATAACTTTGTTCTCTAAACTGGAAGCATTTTCAAACAAATCAGTTTAGTAAGTGATAGCAATGACAATGTCAAAAAGTATGTTGGCACAGACATAAAAATATTCATGATAAAATGGACTTCTAAAAACGACTGAAGGTAAAACCGAATTCTGAATTACTAGAGTAAGGCTCTGTCTGGGGATGGTGTGTTTGCTTGTTTTATTTTTATTTTTGTGTGTTCTTTTTTTAAGTCAGAGTGCAGTGGCATGCTCACGGCCACCACAGCCTCGACCTGCTGGGCTCAGGAGATCCTTCTGCCTCAGCCCTCCAAGTAGCTGAGGCTACAGGCACATGTCACCATGCCTGGTGAATTTTTTCATTTATTGTAGAGATGAGGTCTTGCCAAGTTGCCTAAGCTGGTCTTGAACTCGTGGGCTCAGTCTTCTCACCTCGGCCTCCCAAAGTGCTGGCATTATAGACAAGAGCCACCATGCCTAGTCCCTCCAGGCTTTTACAATACACTGTTATTTATTTATTTTATTTACTTTTTATCTTTTGAGTCAGAGTCTCAATCTGTCACCCAGGCTAGAGTGCAGTGGCATGCTCACAGCCACCGCAGCCTCAAACTGCTGGGCTCAGGTGATCTTTCCGCCTCAGCCTTCCAAGTAGCTGGAACCACAGGCACACACCACCACGCTGGGCTAATTTTAAAAAAAAATTTATTGTAGAGATGAGGTCTCGCCATGTTGCCCAGGCTGGTCTCAAACCCATGGGCTCAGGCAATCCTCTCATCTCAGCCTCCCAAAGTGATGGGATTATAGGTGTGAATCACTGTGCCTGGCGTACAGTTCACTTTTATAAGTCCAGAGTTGTTAGTACCCATACATTAGCCATGTGACCAGCAGAGCATTTTATAGGACTTGAGTTTTCAACCACATTTATTGATAGTGACATTTTTTGGTCCAGACTTTCTGGTGCCAGGTATCAGGTATCTCATAGCTTTTATCAACAGCAGAAGTGTTAATCAAGCTTTCCATAGAGTATAAGTAGTTTACAAGGCCTAAGACATCATGCATTACACAAAAGTTATACAAGTCACAAAACTTACGATTGCATTGATACAAAAGTTATACAACTCACAAGCCTTATGATTACATTGTTACTATACTATTCAAACTTATGACTACTCAGGAAAAGGGAGTAAATGGGGATTTGCATCTTTCAGTTGATTGGGCATAGTCTACAGGGAAGTCAAGGATCCCCTGAAGCTACTTAATGAGAGTGCAAAGGAGATAAGGGGACTCTCAGGAATGTTGTTCAGGAATGTACAAGGGCACTGGAACCCTTGCCATACCTTTGTCTATGGGTCGTGTCAGTATGGACAGATATTAGCAGGTCTCTGTATCACCCTCAATACAGATAAGCCAAAGTCACAGAAAGCTAATCTACTCCCCAGATCTTGTATCTGCTGGAACATTCATGTTGTAGAACCCAGCTCTGAGGCTGCACTGAACACAGTCATGCCTCAAACTCTGGAATCCCCACTGCTCCGAGCTAGTTTGCAACTCAGGATCCAGAGCTACTCTAGCTCTGCACAATCCTGAGCTCCAGGCCCTAGCTTCCTGGCTGCTCCACGACCACCCACACTCTGCACAGCATTGCCAATGCAAGTGCTGATACTGCCACAAACCGCAGAGCCTTGGCCCTGTGGTGCTGGCTTGATGGCCATTCCATAGGCATTGCAACCAGTCACAGGTGTCATGGCCACTGGGAGCAGACCCTCAAGCAAGACCTAGTACCCAGAGGGATTCTTGCGGTCATAACCTCCAGGATGAAGAGGAAAAGATAACTAGAGGACCCCAAAAGCCTTTGACACCAAAGATCCCAACAGCTGTTGCTACTGCTGTGGACACTTGCAGCCTTGGTCGCTAAGGATCTCTGCAATCTTTGCCAACACTGACCTCAGCTGACAGAGCTGCATGAAGATTATGCTGCCGTGTACTTCCTGGAACCAGAACCAATGCATCCCACCCAGCCAGTACCCTGGCAGCCACCTGTAAGTCTTTCCCCATTGTAACAAGTCTATAAATACTGGAAGAGGTGACCACTCCATCAAATGTGCAGCTTTTGTGTGTGTGTGTGTGTGTGTGTGTGTGTGTGTGTGTGTGTCAGAGTCCCACTCTGTCGCCCAGGCTGGAGTGCAGGGGCATGCTCATGGCCACTGCAGTCTCGACCTGCTGGGCTCTGGTGATCCTTCTGCCTCAGCCTTCCAAGTAGCTGGAGCTACAGGTGCATACCACCACGCCCAGCTAATTTTTTGATTTATTGTAGAGACAAGGTCTCACCAAGTTTCCCAGGCTGGTCTTGAACTCCTGGGCTCAGGCAACCCTCTTGCCTCAGCCTCCCAAAATGCTGGAATTACAGGCTTGAGCCACTGTGCCTGGCAAATGTGCAGCTTTAAGGACACACAGGGGCTGAGGGTAAAGAGTAGAAAAAAGATATTCTATAAAAATGGTAAGCAAAAAGAACAGGAATAACTATTCTTATAGCAGACAAAAGAGACTTTAGGTAAAAAATTGTCACAAAAGAAAAAGAAGTTCATTTTTAAATGAAATAGGAATATAATAATTGTAAATATATTTGCACCCAATATCAGAACACCTAAATATTTAAGACTATCTGAAGGGAGACACAGATACTACAATAATAGTACAATAATAGAAATCTTCATACACTACTTTCAATAGTGGATAGATGATCAGACTGAAAATCAGCAATGAAATATCAAACTTAAACATCCTTAAAACCAAACTTAAACTATACTTTAAATCAAATGGACCTAACAACACACATATACAGAATATTCTGCCTAAAAGCATCAGAATAAACATTCTTCTTAAGTACACATGGAACATTCCCTAAGATAGATCATATGGCCTGTTGTTTCAGTATGAAGACATAGTACACATCTGTCAGCCTCAGGAATGCCTCAGGACTTTGCAGCACAATACTGGATAGATCACTCGGGAGTGCTGCCAGGTTCAACGATGAGAAGTAGACCACATAGGGTCATTGGCATTCTCTGATGGCTGCTGCTGTGCCTTGACTTACGCTGACACCTGCATGGATCCAGTGCAGGCATATCCCACCAAAAGTGCCACCCGGAAAACCATCATAAAATAGCTAAAGCGGCCATGTGCGCCTTACAGCATCACCACCAACATCAACGGCGATAAGGGCTTGCACTTTACCAGATATAAAGTGCCAGAATGGGCAGAGGCCCTGAATATCCCCCTGAATATCCCCCTGGCATTTCCACCTGCTACACAGTCCTAGAGCAGTGTGGCAATTGAAAGGATGAAGGTATTGCTGAGGCAACAACTCTAGCAGGAGACATGCCCTCCAGGTCTGTGGACATTCTGTTTCCTGGCAACCACTCACACCCTGAATGAACATGCACATTCCCATTGTCCCAGCCTTCTTTGCATCCAAGGACCTGGATCCAGGTAGACAGTGTAAGGGATAGTACTCCTTCGCTCTAACCTGGGACTTGAGATAACCTATTGCCCTTGCTCCAGGACTTACCTACTGGGGAACACATTATCCTGGCCCCAGAAATGGCAAACTAGCCCCCAATGGCTGTTTTTCTGCTCCATAGGAAAAGGGATTAGAAGAGGATATACAGGTCACACCTGTCTTACATCCTACTCATCCTCGCACTTATAAAATACTGAATTCTGGCCCTCCCCTGTGCAAGGGACAATCATTCCTTTTTTTTTTGAGTTGGAATCTCACTCTATCACCCAGGCTGGAGGGCAGTGGCACGCTCCTGGCCACCGCAGCCTCGACCTACTGGGTTCCTGCGATCCTTCTGCCTCAGCCTTCCAAGTAGCCGGAACTACAGGCACGCGCTACCATGCCTGGCTGGTTTTTGATTTGTTGTAGAGACGAGGTCTCGCCAAGTTGCCCAGCTGGGTCTCGAACCCGCGGGCTCAGGCAATCTTCTCGCCTCGGCCTCGGCTGGGATTACAGCTGAGCCACCGAGTCCGCCCAATCATCCTCTATAGAACATCATAGCATCCTCAATGTCCTACTCTGGCCTCCCACAATGTGTCACAGTGGTGGGGGGGCTCCATTTGACTCTGTAAACCAGGCGCCAGGCTGCTGTCAGGGGCAGTGCCCTTTCAAAACAATAAACTTCCTGTGTCTTGCTCAAGGGACATGACTTGCCCCTTCTTGTACCCACTAAACATATCACCTTTTGCCCATAGGTGATGTGCAGCAAACCTCTTTGCCGACTGGGTGCAGATGGAGGCCTCTCTCCAGAACAGAACAAACTGTTGGAATAATTGGATCCTGATGGTGATAGCGGGTCCTTGTGTCCAAAAAGGGCAATGAGAATGTGCATGTTCATTCAGGGTGCGAATGGCTGCCAGGAAGTAGCATGTCCACAGAGCTGTTGGGTCTGTGGAGAGCTGACCCTCTCTTCCACTGTGCACCTGCTAAGGCACACCCATGCAGGTAACCTGAATGCCTGAAGCCATTTCCATATTTGGTATAAGGACTAACTCATTTCCCTCTGGTGACAATAGCACCTCCTGGGGATGCTTATGGGCATGCAGCACCCACTGTGGGCCTTACTCTATACTTGGACTGGCACATCACTTGGAAGTTGCCCGTTTAGACACCATTTGAACTAACTAGGAGAATGTAAAAAGCCAAGTGCTGCCAGAAGCGTGAGTGAAGCCTGGTCATTTTAACCCTCATCTGCTTTTGCCTCTTAGGTGGCAAAAATAGATACAGAGCCGCAAGTCGAGGTCCTGGCTAAACATACAACCACATCCTTTGATGATACCCACCATGTATTACTCTTCTCACAAAAGAAACTACCCACATTGGACACGTAACTCTATAAAACTGCATGGCTCTAGACATCTTAACTGCTGCCCGGGGCAGGACTTGTGCATTAATTAAAACATCTTATGAACCTGTAACTGAATGGTTTAATCAATTCCCAAGTGATTGGCAAAACTTCTTGTACAGCCAGATTGCTATTATGTTCAGTACTTTTTTCTGTTGTTATAGCTTGTATTGCTGCTGTAGCATTCAGTTGCGATTCTCCTCCGCGCATCTAGCCCCAGGGAAAGTACAGAAAAGTGGCATGATGAGAATATGAGGGCCATTCAAGGGTACGCTGGAATAGAGTATGGTGGACAGATATAACTCCTGAGAATGACTCTATGGTTGAAGAACTTCAAGCTAAGGAATCTGGGAGTAGTCAACTCAGAGGTTTACCCCCTATCTATGACGAACACCTGAACCTTAGGCCTGATCCTTAGAAAACAGGACCTACAAGGGACTGAGACCCTTTGTTTTGGGCTGGGTGGAACATGCCAGGTAGAAGTTGCTAAGTGAAGACTGTTATATAAGTTGCATGCCTTCTGCGAGCAGCTAATGGTGATCCCATCCAGCTGTATGCTCCTGAACCTACCTGTATGTAAGTCCTCAATAAACCTATGTCTCTCCCAAGCCCACTGGTCTCAGTTCAGTAGGGGTACAGCCCAACAATACGCAACTCAACAATTGTGATACATCACATTAACAGAAACAAGTACAAACACTTTATGATCATTTTAATAAATTCTAAAAAAGCATTCACTGAACTTTAGCAACTCCTTATGATAAAACCCCTCATCAAACTCAAATACCTCAAAATATCTTAAATATACCTCAAAAAAAAAAAAAAGGCCATATATGACAAACCCACAGTCAACATACTAAATGACAAAAAAATTAAAAAACTTTCTTCTAAGATTTGGAACAAGGAAAGGATGTCCACTTTCACATTTTATTCAACATAATTCTGGAAAACCTGGCTGGAATAATTAGGCAACAGAAGGAAACAAAGGGCAATCAAATTGGAAAAAAAGAAGTCAAATTAGCTTGTTCATAGATAGTATAATCTTATATTTAGAAAAACCTAAAGACTCCACCAGAAAAACTGTTAAAATTGACAAATTCAGCAAAGTTGTGGAATGCGAAATCAAATACAAAAATCAGTATCATTTACAACAGTGAACTATCTAAAAAAGAAATAAAGAAAGCAATCCCATTTACGATAACTAAAAAGAACATAAAATACCTAGGAATCTGGCCAGGCACAGTGACTCACGTCTGTAATCTAAGTACTTAAGAGACTGAAGTGGGAGGATTGTTTGAGCCCAGGAGTTGGAGACCAACCGGGGCAACATAGTGAGATCTTGTCTCTACAAAAACTCAAAAAATTAGCCAGGCATGGTGGTATATACCTGTAGTCCCAGCTACTTGGGAGGCTGAGGGAGGAGGATCACTTGAGCACAGAAGTCCAAGGCTGTGGTGAGTCATGATCGTGCCACTGCACTCTAGCCTGGGCAACAGGGCAAGGCTCTGACACAAACCAACCAAACTAGGGATCAATTTAACCAAAGATGTAAAAGATCTTTATAAGAAAAGCTAATAAAACACTGATGAAAGTAACTGAAGAGGATACAGAAAGATCAGAAAAATATCCCATGCTCATGAGCTAGAAATAATACTAAAAAAGAAGGGGGGGGGGAAATAATAGTGTTTAAATGACAATACACCCAAAGCAATGTACAGATTCAATGTAATCCCTATCAAAATACCAACGACATTCTTCACAGTAATTTTTTTTTTAATCTAAAATTGGCCAGGAGCGGTGGCTCATGCCTATAATCCCAGCACTTTGGAAGGCTGAAGTGAGAGGACTGCCTGAGCGCATGGGTTCGAGACCAGCCGGGGCAACTTGGCGAGACCTCATCTCTACAATAAATCAAAAAATTAGCTGGAAGTGGTGGCATGGGCCTGTAGTTCTGGCTACTTGGAAGGCTGAGGCGGAAGGAGCTCTGAGCCCAGCAGGTCAAGGCTGCAGTTGCTGTGAGCGTGCCACTGCACTCTAGCCTGGGCCACAGAGTAAGACTCAAACTCAAAAAAAAAAAACAAAAAACTAAAATTTATGCAAAACTTAATAGTCAAAGCTATCTTAAGCAAAAAGAACAAAGCTGGAGGTATCACACATTCTGACTTCAAAATTTACTACAAAGCTAATCAAATAAGCATTGTATTGACATAAAAGCATACAGACTAAAGGCACCACAAAAGGGAACCCAGATATAAACTCACACATTTACGACTCATTTTCTTTCTTTTTTTACCTGCTGCGCTCAGAAGAGACTTCAACTTCAGCCTTCCAAGAAGCTGGAACTACAGGCACGAACAACCACACCTGGCTAATTTTTTTATTTATTGTAGAAACGAGGTCTTGCCAAGTTGCCCAGACTGGTCTCGAATCCCAGGGCTTAGGCAATCCTTTTGCCTCGGCCTCCCAAAATGCTGGGATTACAGGCTTGAGCTACCGTGCCCGGCTATAATGTATATTCTTGTACATATGTTTTTACATTGCTGTTTTTTTCTAAGAGAGGGAGAGAAGTGCTATGGTTTGGTCACTTTACATTTTGAACAGAATTGTCAAATTTTCCTCCAAATAATTGTACGGATTGCTTAGGCTTTAGCATTTGTACATAACAGATGAATATATTTGGGGGTACATGTAATAATTTGATATATTCACATAATTAAACCAGAGTAACTGGGATATCTATCCTTTTTTTTTTTCTTTTTGAGGAGTCTCACTCTGCTGCCCAGGTTGAAGTGCAGTGGCACGCTCACGACCACCGCAGTCTCAACGTGCTGGGCTCAGGAAATCCTCCCACCTCAGCCTTTCAAGTAGCTGGAACTACAGATGCGTGCCACCATGCACAGCTAATGTTCTGATTTATTGTAGAGACAAGGTCTCACCAGGTTGCCCAGGCTGGTTGAACCCTGGGCTCAGGCAATCCTCTCACCTCAGCCTCCCAAAGTGCTGGGATTACAAGAATGAGCCACCGAGCCAAGCTGCTTTAAATTCTTTAAATAGTAAAAAATAAATTGCAACCATAATGAATATTTAATAATCTTGCTCAGTATCTTGCATAGATTTCTTTATTGTAACTTTCCTGAGTCACACAGTATGTGGACAATATTATGAAGTGTGTTTCTGCGTCTGTGACTTTATTTATGTAACTAGAACTCTGAGTAACACTTCTTGGTTAAAGAAAAAGCTATATCTAAATATTTATTTGAATATAGTTATACATACATGAAATAGTTATATATTTCATGTAAAACAAATGTGAAGACTAATGTTTTTTTATATTGCAATGTAAAAGCTAAACTTATTTTTGACGGTATCAAGACAAAATTTACTAAACATTGAAAAAAAAAGTTTTGTGTAAGACCTCAAAAGCACAGTTAACAAAAGCAAAAAATGACAAACGGAATTACATCAAGCTAAAAAACTTCTGCACAGTAAAGAAAACAATAAACAAAATGAAGAGATTATTTATAGAATGGGAGAAAATATTTGCAAACTATCCAGTTAACAAGCAATTAATAACCAGAATAGGTAAGGCATTCAAACAACTCAACAGCAAAACAAAAGAAAAACAAGTGATCTGATTTAAAGTGGACAAAAGATCTAAATAGCCATTTCTCAAAGATATTTAAATGGCCAACAGACATATGAAAAAAATGCTCACCACCACTAATCATCAGAGAAATAAAAACCAAAACCACAATGATAAATCATCTCACACTCCCCCTCCCCCCTGCCACAACTCCATGCAGTTAGAATAACATATCAAAAAGATAGGGAATAACAAATGCTGGTGAGCATGTGGAGAAAAGGGAAACCTCACACACTGTTGATAGGAATACAAATTATCAATAGTACAGGCATGACAGAAAACAGTACAGCGATTCCTCAAAAAACTACATAGAACTACCATATGATGCAGCGATCCACTACTGAGTATACATCCAAAAGAAAGAAAATCAGTACATTTTTTTTTAAAAAATGCACTCCCACGCTTACTGCAGCACCATTCACAATAGCCAAAATATGAAATCAGCCTAAGTGCTCACCAATGGAATATTACTTAGTCATAAAAAATAATGAAATCCTGTCGTTTGCAGCAATACAGATGGAATTGGAGGTTATTATGTTAAGTGGAAAAAGCCAAACACAGAAAGACAAATATCATATGATCTCATTTATATGTGGGAGCTAAAAAAGTGAAACTCATAAAGTTAAATACATTTGTGGTTACCAGAGGCAGAGAAAGGGTGAGGAAGAGGGGAAATAAAGAGAGGTCAATTAATGGGTACAACTATACATTTAGATAAAAGAAATAAGGCCTGCCTTGTGTTTAATAGATCAGTAGAATGATTATAGTTAACATTAATCTGTTGCAAATTTTAAAACAGCCGGAATGCAAATATCCCTAGAATAAAAAAGATATTTAAGGTGGATATCCTAGCCAGGCGCCGTGGCTCACGCCTGTAATCTCAGTACTTTGGGAGGCAGAGGTGAGAGGATTGCCCGAGTCCAGGGTTTGAGACCAGCCTGGGCAACTTGGCGAGACCTCGTCTCTACAATAAATAAAAACATTAGCTGGGCGTGGTGGCACACGCCTGTAGTTCCAGCTACTTGGAAGGCTGAGGTGGAAATCTCGCCTGAGCTCAGCAGGTCAAGGCTGTGATGGCTGTGAGTGTGCCACTGCACTCCAGCCTGGAAGACAGACTGAGACTCCAACTCAAAAAAAAAACAAACAAAAAAAGACAATACATTATAGCTAGCACTGTTGTAATAGCAAACTTTAGGGGTTCTCTAATGGCCTGAAATAAATGAATACAGACATTTTGATGCATCCATACATTGGAAAATATGAAGACATTAAAAAAGAAAAATGGTCAATATGCCCCAAGTCAGAAATATGTCCATCATGCATTGGGGAGCAAGAAGTTCTTTGCTGCAGAAATACATATTTTTTGAAAATAATTTTAAAACAATACAAACGTGACTACATAAACACAGAAATAAGCATAAAATAAAAACCAACTGGTAACCTAACAGAAATTAATTCGATTGGAAATTCAGACTATTATGATTTATCTGCTTTTTCTTTTGATATTTGTTGATTGTGCATGTATGACTGTAAAATTTTATAGATGTTTATAGTACTTTTGAAATTTCCAAGGTTAACACTTTAAATAATGGGGAAGAAATCAAAGCGCAGAAAATTCCATGCTATTTGGCTGATCTGGAACTCCTGGACTCAAGCCTTCTAAAATGCTGGGATTACAGGTGTGAGTCACCACACCCAGCCCAATACAGCTTTTCAACTTTTCAACTATACTCCTTTCTCATATTCCATCACCCTCTTTCTACCCACAGCACCCACACATTTCATTCATTTCCCCAATCACTCCTGCTTCTCCATTTGAATTCTCAGTGAATGTGTTCAATCTCCGTATACAACTTAATCTCCTTGAAGGCAGAGATTTTCTCTTATATCTGGATCTCCCCCAGAGTGTCCCATTGGAAGTACTTAATACTTGCTTCCTTGATTTAATTAATGCAAATTTATTGAAATGTTAGATTGAACTTGCAAAATCTTTATTATTATGATTTTTTGACTTGGAGTCTCACTCTGTCGCCCAGCCTGGATGAAGTGCAATGGTATGCTCACAGTCACCACAGCCTCGACCTGCTGGGCTCTGGCTATCCTTCCGCCTCAGCCTTCCAAGTAGCTGGAACCACAGATGTGCGTCACCACACCCAGTTGGTTTTTTTATTTATTGTAGAGATGAGTTTGCACAGGCTGGTCTTGAACCCCTGAACTCGGGCAATCCTCTTGCCTTGGCCTCCCAAAGTGTTGGAATTACGCATGAGGCACTGCATCCGGACTGTATTTTCTCTTTTTAATTAGAAGCTCCAATTAGGCTGAATATAACTTAATTTTTTAAAAATATGGTTTCCTCCTTTCTCAATCAACATTCCATCTGGACCGCTATTTTGCCAGACTGCACCAGGAAACATACTCCCAAACATAGGGGAGAAATAAACCTAAGTTGTGTGAAATTCTCATCAATTTCTGAAAACCACTATTAATGCAGTGGGATGCAGGCAATTTTGAATACTATTAAGAAGTTGTTTGTCAACTTAGTATTTCCAGCCAAATCACAGGAATGCTTGACTAACCTAAGCTCACATTCCTGAATCAGAGTGCCTTGGAAACTCTGTGAGGTGAACTGTAGCCTTGTTTCCTCACCACATTAAAGACAAACTTCCTTTGGCTTCAGTAGGACCTAAGAGCTGCAATTATTTACTGACCAGTTATACCCTGCATATGTAGGACCGAATAGATCTTTCAGATGCCACAGACACAGAAGAAACTAAAAAAGACTTAAGTTTCAGATTTTGAGATTTAGAAACCAAAGAAAGGTGAAGAAAAAACATAAGATGAACCATATGACAAAGAATAGAATACTATGTATGATGCTATACTCTTTAAGATGATTTCTTCTATATGGAACTTGGGGTCTAAATTTGAGCAGTCTTGTCCCATGTGCCTCAACTTGAATGCACTTTAAACTGCATTAGGAATGCTTCCTGTCCATATCAAAGAAAGTTGTTTTTTTTTTAGTTGGAGTCTCACTCTTGTCGCCCAGGCTGGAGTACAGAGGCACGCTCACATCACCGCAGCCTCCACCTGCTGGGCTTAGGTCCTTCCACCTCAGCCTTCCGAGCAGCTGGAACTACAGGCAAAAGCCACCACGCCCGGCTAGTTTTTGTGATATATTGTAGCAACGAGGTCTCACCCAATGAGGTCTCACCAAGTTGCCCACACTGGTCTCAACGCCCCTGGGCTCAGGCAATCCTCTCCCCTCGACCTCCCAAAGTGCCGGGGTTACAAGTTGAGCCACTGCGCTCAGCCAAAAACAAAATCTTAAAAATCAGCACAAAATTATCTGTGTGTCACTGCCACCCTTACCTTGGGGTCAGGGAACTCTAGAATTGCCAGTGAAATGCTGGCAACAATTCCATGTTTTTCTTTGTTTTTACTCCAGTTAGCTGACGCCTAAGAACTCAATTTTTCTTTTTTTTAAGTGGGAGTCACTGTGTTGCCCAACCTGGAGTGCAGAGTCGAAACCTCTGGACTCAGGCAACCCTAATCCTCTCACCTCCATCTCCCAAAATGCTGGGATTATAGGCATGAGCTATAGCAACCAGCGAGGACTCATAATTTTTAACATTATGACAAGGCAAGATCTACTGGGCCTTCAGAAGAATGGCCAAGGCATTCTACAGCAGGATGGAGAGACATCCCAGAGAAGGCCACGCCTATGACAAAACATTCTGAGTGAAAAGTCGGCATTCAGGTGTGAGTTCTACGAGGTCAAGCATTTAACAAACATCCGTTAATTTTGTCTGTCCATGTGTTCTGAAAACTGTTCCTCCTGATGGAATCCCCATGGAGAAGACCATAACATCTCCTGCCTCTCTTGTCTCCCTCCCAAGCCGACTAGTCAAAGAACCCCATTTCCCTGAACACGCAGAGTGGATTAGGGCTAGCTCCATGAAACCAGCATGGCTACTCAGTCCTTTTGTGGAAGGGATAAGACACTGTGTGGGAAAATATCTCTCTCCCTCAGACACTGAGAACTATATAGATGATGGAAGCGTGGAGATAGTAGTGGCTATTTTTAGAACACTTATGCCTGACACAAAGCTGTCACTGAGGAAAACATTTAAAAGAAAAATGACATGCCTGAATTCAGTCACTTCTTTTAACTTTGATTCTAGCCAATAAAATCTTTGACTGGATTTCTAAACCCTGAATAACTGAATTTTCTGTTTTTCACCTAAACATAAAATACTGAGGTATAGATTCTTAGAATCACAACATTGTAGAGTACATGGAAGAAAGCTGCCTCTTATGGTGACAAAGGCCATCATAAATGACTCCAAATATTAAACCAGTCCTCTGCACAAAAAAAAAAACACACAAAAAAACCATCTTTTACATAATGTTACTGTCATTTTTTTCCATTAATAGTAAAGGAAAAATTCACGCAGGGAGAAAACAGTTACTATAAGGATTAAATAAGCTAACACAAGTAGTTAGGATAATGCCTATTACTTAGGTAATAAAAAGTAATAAACTCAATAAAAGTTAGCTTTTTAGAATAAATTAACTCAATATTAAGCTCCTTAACACCGAAAACATGAAGCATAACTTAACAAATGAACACTTTAGGAATACTCTCTGCTTAAATGAAGACTGAAAGAAATGTAAATATTTCAAACCCTTAATGGAACCTATTATCATCACCAACTTAGACATTAATTTATATTGTTTTTTCAAAAGTGATGAGATGCTGTCTTTGGAAACACCAAATTGGATAAAAAAAAAAAATTTGTTGAATCATGGCTGCATCAATTACTACTTTATAACATTGGGCAGATTTACTAGCTTAACTGGACCCATTTCCCCAGCTATAAAACTACAGATTGGGATGTCATGTCAGAATAAGATTACTCAGTACAAAGAAACACAAAAAGTCTGTTGCATACTACATACTCAATATGGCTCATAATTTATTACTACTATTTCAGGAAAATAAATTTAGTATTATCTACTATCTTTGTGTAACTGGTTATCTCATAAAATAATATTTCTGGTTATTCCTATAAATCCTAGAAATTCTTCAGCTAAAAAAAAACAGGGCAACCCCTTCGGGTCCGCTCCCACTGTGGGAGCTGTTCTGTCCTCTTACTAAATCCTGCTTTAAAAAAAAAAACTAAAAAAATGAAAATAAAAAAAACCCTGCAGATATTATTTTAATTTTGATGAATACAAACAAAACAGCGAGTTGACACACCATATACCACCAAATGGTTAACTAAAGGCATTGCCAAAACTAGAACCCAGGTTTCCTAAAAGAGAGTTAGGTGTTCTTTCCTCTCTAGTACACTGCAGTTAAAATAAATCCTTAGGCTTTATTTTTAAAATTGGTAAAACAAAATCATTGTGATGCATGGGAAAATATTCTAGATGCCGATATGATATGAACGCAGTAAAATTATAGCTTTAAATGTCCTTTAAGAGTCAAACTCCTGGTCAGGCTCGGTGGCTCTGCCTGTAATTCCAGCACTTCGGGAGGCCGAAGTGAGTGAACTGCCTGAGCCTGTGGGTTCAAGACCAGCTAGGCAACTTGGTGAGACCTAGTATCTACAATAAACCAAAAATTAGCTGGGTGTGGCAATGCGCATCTATAGTTTCGGCTACTTGGAAGGCTGAGGCGGAAGGATCACTGGGGGCCCAGCGGGTTGATGCTGGGATGGCCATTAGTGTACCACTGCACTCCAGAGTGAGATTCCAGCTCAAGAAAAAAAAGGAGTGTCAAACTCCTATGTTCTCCTTTTCAGGCCAATAACTGTAATTGTAAAACTGTGTAGTGAGATTTAGTATACAACTGCTTGACACTATGAAAATAAAAAGTAGTCAAAACATTCAAATATCCTCAATGTTCAGACATTCAACTGTTCAACTTTATGAAGATGAAAATCTCAGGTGTAACTCAAACTAAAATGCAAAAAATTATTTCATAATGTATTTTCTTGTGTGGCTCTATTACGGTGTTATACCTTGTTCTTATTGAGAGAGATGGACAGTTACAATAAGAAACTGTAAGAAGGTTAAATTTTAAAAGTCCATTTATGAAGTAAAACAGAAAACATTTATAAAGTAGTTTGCTTATAGAAAAATAAAAGATGGAAAAATCTAAATAAGAAAAAAACTCTATGATCAGACCAGACCCCAAAATGTTATCAGATAAATACTTAGCCAAAAAACCAACACAACTCTATGTACTATCAGTTCTTATATTAGAAATAGAAGTAAGTTTTTACTACAATAGGCCTAGGTCAACCTTTTCTGCTAAAATATTCAACAGAAAAAGAAATGGGGTTCCTACAATTCCTAAAAAAATTCTTTTATGTCCACTAACGCGTTATAAAACAAACTTGCAATCACACAAAAAAGAAATACAAAAGGTAAGTGTCAATCTTTACCAATTTATTTTATACAAAACAGTAGCAATGTAGAATATGGGAATTATCTTCTGCTGCCACACACGCAAGTTGTGAACATTCCAAGCCAATGTGTACAGTTTGGAGGGGAAGGCTAAACAATAGCATTAACCATGCTACTGAACATAGGAACTTTTTATTTAAAAAGATTAAAAATTAGACAGCAATGTCTTCTTAATATTGCTCTCATCATTGAAGACTGAAGAAAAATAAAAAGTGACTTTAAAAAAAGAGGGAAAGGAAAAACCAAGAGGCTGCTACAACACTGCCATACAGTCAAACCATCATACTTCAATATTTGCATACTTGATAGCAGCATCATTTTTACTGAACCGTGTGCAACTACATGTAGAAACACATCAAAGCAAAATATCATGGCAGTTATCAATCAAGATCCAAAAGGAAAAAAACAAAATAACTCTAGGATGAACAAACTATAAGATGAACATTTACGGAGAATAAATCAATATCTACATTCTTGGACTGTTCCATTCTGCCCCAATACAAGTGTCAACTCAACTGTCAACTGTGCATTTTTGGTGGATTTGAGTGTTTCCAGTTCTTATTATACTGCATGCTTGGAACAAAGGGGGTCATAATAAATCCTTCTACACAATGAACTTTAAGTAGACAGTTGAAAATAAATTTACTACTTGTAAACACACACAAAAAAAAATACAAGATTTTTTTTATCTTTAAACAATCAGTGCTTCCAAAAGCACATTATCTTCGGTATCGACCTCTCTCCCCTCGGTCTCTGTCCCGATCACATAATCGCTCTCTTTCTCTCTCTCTATCTCGTCCTCTATCTCGCTCTCTGTCTCTTCTGTTATCCCTAGGGCGGTCTCGCTCTCGTTCCCGATCTCTTTCACGGGGTCTACTTCTCCGACCACTGACAACAGCTTGTGTGCGACGAAGGAAATCATCCACCCTCATATCATAATCATGCTAGAAAATGGAAGAAATGGGTTAAGTAGGTCGAAAATACAAATGGAATAAGTCCCTATAATTGTCTGGTGAAGAATCTAGAAAAATGCAATAATGATTAATTCACAAAATGTAATATTACAACACTTTCTACTAGAAAAAGAAATCAGTTATCTCACTACATACCTCCTACAGAAGATTATTCAAATCTCTTCATGCAGTTTCCTATTTAACTTCAATGACTTTTCCAACTGATCCCTTTAATATTTGAGACTAAAATAATCACCTAGTCATGACCATCAGACCATTTAGCATACATGTTGCCATTATGCTAAATATCATCAATGCTTGTTAACAGGCTAGCATTTCTCCTTCAATTTTACAACCAATTCTGCCCCCTTAAGGTGAAATTAGGAAGTCTGTTCCAGATTTTCTTTCAAGTTTAATTGTTAATAACACAGAATTTATGAAATTTGATGGCACTGAAAGAAAATATGCACTTTAGGAAGACTCTGAAGTCTATTCCACACTCAAACTAACAGTACACTAAAGGCTAAAAAGGACAATAAATGAACAACTGTCTAAGTGATATAAAATGCAAAGTCGTGGCTACTTCTAAACTTGACTCTCCTGCTCTAGTTTAAGCTTTCTAACTCTTAGTTTACAGCTCACCTTTACTTACTGATTTTGGTTCTCTTTTCAAAATGCCATTAAAATGTACAGAACACAAGATTCAAAACCACAATTCCACACTACTTTTCATATATTAAAAAAAGTGATTACATAAGCAGAGAATGTATATATGAACCAATGAACCAATTACTATATAAAAATCCATAAAATAGAACTCGTTAAAAAGTATACTTCAGTAAAAAAAAAATTGTTTTAAAACCCATGTAATCATTCACAGAAATTTCTTGACACACCATAACCCATCTAGTCATACATACATGGTATACATCTTTCCTGTGTAACTAATGAGAGAAAAAAAACAAACTAACTACAAATTCAAAGCCTATTAATTGGTCAATTAGGATTCTCATTGTGATTTGATTTTGAAGAATCACTCTTTATGAAAATAAAGAAATATATGACAACACACAAAGATGTGTCTCAAAGACAGGCTACAAAACTACTGCTGACCGACTCTCTCAAATATGCATACTCTCTTCATCTTAGTGGGAAGATAAAGATGTGTATCTGACCTTACAAAAACTCCCCACTCTAAGGGAAAAAAATCCCCAATTTATATATACTACTTTAACAACAAAACTACCTTCCTAAGGTATCAAACTTGTGAATTCTGCTTCCATCAAGGGACAAAAGACAATTTCCACTTTTTAAAATAAAAGTATTGGCTGGGCGCAGTGGCTCACGCCTATAATTCCAGCACTCTGGGACGTCCAGGTGAGAGGACTGCCTGAGCTCATTGGTTTGAGACCTGCCTGGACAACTTGGCAAGACCTCATCTCTACAATAAATCAAAAATTAGCTGGGTATGTTGGCACGTGCCTGTAGTTCCAGCTACTTGGAAGACTGAGGCGGAAGGATCACCTGAGCCCAGCAGGTTGAGGGTGCGGTGGCCGTGAGTGTGCCACGGAACTCCAGCCTGGGCGACAGAGTGACACTCCAACTAAAAAATAAAAAATAAAAATAAAAAGTACTATTAGGGAAAAAAAAAACAAACTCAGCCCTATCCATATTATAAAAACCTTGAAACTCAAACTAGAAACTGTCTCTTATTGACCCAGTTTTGAAGTGATCCAAAAGCTTTCATATCATATATCAAATAATTAACAACCAATTACTAAAAAACAGTTATCTGCTACTGTTCTTAACATCTACTTGTTGCTTGCCAGCATTATCACAACAATCACAAGTAAAGGAGAAGCAAAACAATTCACCTGTTTACTAATTTTAAGAAATTTAGTAGAAATAATACTAAATGACTAAATGAGATGATTATACATCCTGTTTCCCACAAAACTGGGTCAATCAGCATTTTCTTTTTCTTGAGTTGGGAGTCTCACTCTTGTCGCCCAGGTTGGAGTGTAGTGGCACGCTCACAGTCACTACAGCTCGACGTGCTGGGTTCAGGCAATCCTTCCGCTTCAGTCTTCAAAGTAGCTGGAACTACAGGCACATGCCAGCAAACGATGCTAGTTTTTGTGATTTATTGTACAGACGAGGTCTCACCAAGTTGCCCAGGCTGGTCTCGAACCCCCAGGCCAGGCAATCCTCTCGACTCAGCCTCCCAGAGTGCAGGGATTACAAACTGAGCTACCGCACCCGGCCAAACAGAATACTTAAAAAGTTCAGAAATACCTATTACCATTATCAACTACAGAGCTATAATAAAGATCCCAGTAGATAAAGAACATATCCTAGGTACTAGATACAAAGGACATTACCTAAGAGTTATATATGTAGAAATTTACCTAAGTAGCTTGTGATTTTATCAGTAAAAGAAATACAGTTTACCTAAATAATTCCAAGGGGCATGATCAGCCATTTTTAACAAAAACAAGTTGAGGATCACATCACAATGGTTTGCAGTAAGAATATTAATGATTCATCATTCAATATAGTCTGGTATCCGCATATTTAAATTACCTACAAAATTCTAAGTAGTTCCCTCACACCTTTGCCTTTGTGTGCACTTACTACTCGTTTATCTCTGTATCTTGCTTCATGTGGTACTGGATGATGTCCTGAGTAAGGAGGATGAGCTTGAGGAGGTGGAGCATGGTGCTGATAATAAGGATGGTGTGGAGGTTGTTCCATTCCTGGATAAGGAGGCTAAACAAAGAAAACCACTCTCATAAGAATCTACTAAATATCCTTATAAACAAGTCACTCTCAGAATCCCCCTACCCAAAGCACCAATCCCAAACAAATAATTTAACCTGTACTAGACATTTACTTTGATAGCATTAAGGTTCTTCAAAATATCCTTTTTGTTTGTTAAAAATAAATGTGTGTAACATAATAAAATAAAAAAAAAAAAATAAAATAAAATAAAAAAAAAAAATAAATGTGTGCAATAAATTCCCTAATTACACAAGATTTAACATATTTATACTTTTCTACTCATATCATGTAAACATTAACAGAAACAGCAAACACTTACATGGTGCTTACTATGAGCCAGGCACTATTCTAAGCACTTTACAAATCTCATGTAATTCTCCCAGCGACACTATGAAATAGCTACTATTATTACTATTTTACAAAAGAAAAAACTGAGGCACCAAGAGGTTAAGTAACCTGCTTACAGTCACACTGCTATTAAAGGAGTGAATAAGGCACACAATATTAGGCAACCTCATCTTACAGTTGGTGAACTGGTTAACCACTTTACATGAATCTATTAAAAAAGAGTAGTTAAGTCTGGGAGCTAATAAACTTAAATGCCATAATAAAATGAAAAAAGGACAAATCATAGGTTACTTGCATTAACTGTCAAGATCATAAATTAAATATCTCAATTTTTAAAAATATCATAGACTCTAAAGGGAAAAAACTTTACAGTTCACCGTCTGTATACAGTAGTATAAAACTGTATATCTTAAAGTGAAACAAAAGTCAGATAAAGAGGCTATATAACACATGAAAGATAAATAAAAATTAAGTAACATTAACTTCTTAAACTTCCAAGTTTTTATTTCTTGAAAACTAATGCTTCAGTTACCCTCAATATCTTAAAATATACTCTTAGAAGAATACCCAGATAGTTTTCTTAAAGAAATCAAAAAAATTCAGGGTTTAATTAATCTTATTTCATATGAGAACTAAATTTACTGAGTATAAGATGAGGCATGATGCTAAACTTTACATATATTCTGTAACTTTTTCTTCTTGACAATCCTGAGACAGACACTATTACATTAAACTTTAAGCTACACAAGAACAGGCATAATGTCCACTTCAATCATTACTGTATACTCAGAACAAACACAGTGCCTTGCACAGAGTAAGTACTGAATATTATAACTGGTGAGCCAAAGGATGAATATTATAACTGATGAGCGCACTGATTTACAGATGAGGAAAACTAAGAATTGTATTATGAAACTTGGCCCAAGGTCATAGAGTTGGAAAGAGAAAGCAATGTATCTAAACCAAGTGGAGCATGCACTAATAAATAACCATTACCAAAATACTTCTCAATTAAGCCTGTACTATTAACACAAGTCAACTTATTCATTAGTCTTTATTTTAAAGACAGCATGCAATTTCCTATTGCCAAAAATCTGTATTTTAAGTCTCTCAATGAATAATTGCAACAATCTGAGTAAACACCCAACATATTAGGAACTACAAATTAAGTTTAATAACTTGCAAAAATAGAATACAAACCATTCCTTGCCAAGGTGGCGGTGGTCCCATGTTATGAAATTCCCTCACATAATCATTGTAGGACTAAAATAAAAGATGATAATATCAATATAAATAACAATCATCCCAGAACTACAAAATAAATCAGATCCTGATTATATCTATATATCTATATAAAATTAAATGCTTACCCCATTTAAAAACACATCTCGGCGAACTCCTGAAAATCGTCTGTTGGGAATAAGATTTGTGAAACTAAATTCAGGTAATTCATAAACTAGTTCCAAGAATGTAATTCAAAGCCAAGCAAGAGTGAACCCGACTTACCTGTCTACTTCCTGGTATCGTGGATCCTTTATATACCCTGTTCAAACATCAAGCATTTTAGTATATCAAATTTTATCTTATTATTATGGCATTATAATTAAACCTTCCTTACCACTTGTTTCAATGCTTTCCATGAAATATGTACTTTTAGTGATGCTATTATTGCATTATTCCATTTTCAAATTTTCTTCTCAGATACATGATAATCTAAGAAGTAACTAAATACCTTAATGATATTACAAAATTGTAAACTGCTAGAGAGACTTTGACAAGTATCTTCTAAGTTCACAGCCCAAATCTTGCTAAACAGAAAATTTCTTCATTCTGCACCACAGGGAAGGTAAGGGCAGAAGAACTGTCTTAAGGACACTACAAGAAAACTTCCTGAAAACAAGCATTAACCTTCCACCTTGAGTGTATATATATATACATATATGTATATATATATACAGGCCTTGCTATGTAAACCAGAGATAAGTTTGCCTTTTAAAATGCAAACTCAAGGAGGAGGGAAATAAAGTTGCAAACTGCAAAAATGAAGATGCATACATTTAAAATGAAAAACAAAAACCAAAACGTATAGTGATAAGAGTCTTTCCCTTTGCTTCTTTTAATAAGGACCTAGTGTATTAAAATACAAAAACACTCGAGTAACAATTATTACTAATGAAAAACTATTTTCCCATTCTGAAATCTATTCTGGAAAGGATGAGGCTTATCAAGCCACTTGTTATATAATAATGCTATATAATGCTCACTAACACCGATTTTCAAACTGCCTAAGTTTTCCAAGTGTATTACTGATTTTGTTCCAAAGAGTATATGATATCCTTCCTTGAAGTTTGCCTTTTTAATTCCAGTAAAAGTTTAACTGAAATTTCGCTGCATTTAGATTACAAACCAATTATTCCTAACCCCAAACATGATTTTTATTTATTTTTTTAGCATAATTTCACTCTCTAATTAAAGATATGTATCACATGAAACACTATCACAGGCAACAAAAAAGTATGATGGAGTATACAGTCATTGCTTTCCCTAACTTCATTTAAATACATATGCAAGTAAGTTTCTATTTTTGCAAAACTATCAATTTCAGGTAATTAATAAATAGATCAGACAACCTTAACAAACAGGGGAAGAATTACTAATGAGAACTATTACTGATCAACCAAGGTTTAAGTAGAGAGGTCTCGAATTTTTTTCTTACTATAGGATTAAAATAAAAACTTTTTGTTTTGTTTTAATAATTTGAAATCAAGTATCTGCAGGATGATAAAATATTAACCTGGTCTCTGGTGAAACTCAGGGGGATAGTCAATCCTTGGTTTCTTTCTGCTGTTATGAATATCATAATCTTCTGGTCGACGCCTACACAAATTAGACACATTAGAAATTAAACCAAAAACTACTGGGAGAACAAACAGTAAAGTAAGAGTTTTTGACAGAGATAAGTACAATGACTAGCCCATTATTTCCTTCAAATTAGCATCTTAATTTTTGAAAAGCAAATTATCTTAAAATTCCTAAATTTTAATTCCTCAAATTAATTCCTATGAACCAAACCTTAAAAGTACTGCTGGAAGTAGATATTCTCTGCAATCTCATGCTATGATGAGACAACTGGAAAGAGTAATCTAATCAAAACATATAAATCACATTTTAGTAATCTAAACAAAAGTAAATGAGCCATCATCAAACTAAATATCCAGTTTTACAATTAAAACAATTTCTCACATAAAGTCTCCATTCAGGTGAAAAAGAAAGGGAGGAATTTTAAAAAAACCCAAGCTTATCACTATACAACAGGTAACTCTAAAATCTATATATTTAAACTTAATGTCATTTTAGGTTATGTCTAAATAAAGTTAAGAATTTCTTATTTTTCCTCTGCTTTGCACAAAGTTTTACTTTTCACACGATCATACAGAAAATTTCATACTCATTAAAAGCAACTTTACAGGAACGTTTTTAAAAATCTTAATACTTTGGAAGACTAATTTCTTAATATTTCTTAATAACATTTAGTTTTTCTTTCTATGCTTAATAACATTTAAGAATTAAGGAAAAGTTTTTCCAGAGACAATGCCTTAAAGTAAAACCAGCTTTTATAATTAGCAAGTAATGGGTCAGAGTTTTAACAGAGTTCATAAAACTAGTTCAAAGTATATTCTTTAGAAGGTGAAATTTTACTATCTACAAAGGGCTATTGTCTTCCATAAATCTTGATGGTTAATGTAACATATCATTAAATACACTTCAATTTACTTAGCAGTTAAAGAGTTAAACAAAATAAAAACAAAAAATCCAAAATATTTTAAAAATAAATATATCTTTTTTACCCTTAATGTCAAATAAAAACTATAACAACCTAGCATTCATAGTTTATCAGCTAGTTCTCTGAGTACCAACTGGTTTCATTAATTTTTGCAACACAAGTTCACTCAAACTGCAAAGTTAAGTGCAATAACCCCAAGCCCCCCAACAGAATAAAAACAGTTGCATCTACAATAAATAATACTAAGAAAATTAAAAGCTGGTTTAAAAAATAAACATACCGC
Source organism: Tarsius wallacei (assembly GCA_963574415.1). Lineage (NCBI taxonomy): Eukaryota > Metazoa > Chordata > Mammalia > Primates > Tarsiidae > Tarsius > Tarsius wallacei. The sequence goes on from CAUYQG010278317.1 coordinate 25,814, forward strand.
TTTCTTGTAGTTTGGGGAGTGCATTTACGACCGGTATAAAACATGATAGTAACAGTTCATATAGTAGTCCAACTACTGACTTTAAGCTGTAAGCCACAAACATAAATGGAGGCCCTGGCAGGCTTGAGAGAAGGTGTGGTGGTGTAATAAGTATAGTTTGCAGTCCATTGCAAAACTGAGGTAAAAACTTCACTTGTATATACTGTATTGCAGAGGAAACCTCTTAGCTTAAAACTTCAAAAGACATCTCGGTGCTCAGTCCTTTTAGGCCAAAAATAAGGGGCTCTGCCAGGTTTCCTCCTACCTACTCGACAGTGTCCTTTTTAAGCTCAAAGAAAGGGGGACTCTTGTTGGATTATCTGTACCTACCACAGGATGTTTCCACCAAAAGGAAACTTAACCAAAGGTTTCATCCCATCAACCATACATCCAATAGTCTTTAGTAGAATATTTAGATTTAGCTGAATGCAAATCTACACAGGGGAAGGTGTTGGGTAGAAGGGCTTAAATCAGTCCTTTGCAAAGACTTCTCCAATTCTGTAACAAGTTAAACCCCCTTTTCCTGGAAAATGCTGTTTAGTTCATAAAGTAGTGATCAATAACCATGACGATCCTCTAAAAAACACTTTAAGTCCACAGGTACTGCCAGCATCTGGAAAAGTTGTAAACAGACACAGCAACAGCCCTTCTTTTTGGTTTGTTGCCGGGTCTCCCAGGGCCACTTGATCCCCTCTGGAAAGAACCTATTGTTTTCAGAAGCTCAGCAAGATGTGTGAATTCACTGGGTACATGTTAGAGAACATTTGGCAATAGGATTAACAGATCACGGTGATAAATCTGAAATAGTCCCAATAATGCTCCTCCTCCTCTTGAATATCAAGATAACTTAAAATATTTTATCCTCTAAACGAGGCGTCATCTTCTGAAAAAATATTAGTGATCCTTTATAAAAGTCCCATATCTGATAAGGCTTATCCAGAGACACACCTGAAAGAAAAGGCTTTTTACAAAATATTAACAATTTTTGCAAATAAAGACTTCCTCCTCTTCCTTTCTAGCCTGTTCTTAGCAACAAATGCCTACCTCATTTTAATTGTATACATTGTATTATCAGAGTATTATCTAATCTAAACTGGTTATCACTCTTTTAGCAAATATTTTTTTCTGCAAAGGAAAGATCCCCATTTTCCTCTTGAAAAATGACTGAGACCAAGGTGAACATGTGAAATCCTCAATGAAGCCACAAACTAGTCCATGCAGCTTGATTTGAGGATTTTCTCTTTCTTCTTTACCGCAGGACAAACTTTGACGAATCACATTCCTCCATCATGTTATTCTGATACATGTGCCTATTATCAGTCCAAAGAACGTTTCTAACCTTCCCACATCCCGGACTGGTTCTCGACGGGATGGACGTCCTCTTGACCTGGGTTGAGAATGCATTCTTCTCTTGTGACGCATTTTATGAATGACCTGATACAAGTCAATACTTTCATCGGGGGGAAATAGAAGACAAAGCTGGGTTCCACATTCAAGTTCAATTTCCTAGAATAGGAAAGCAGCAGTTTACAAGACAAAACAGCAGTACTGACTTGTATTTTCCTGAGACAAGAATAAAAACTAACTTGGAGGCTTCTCTCCCAAGGTTAATCATGAGATTCCAATAAACTTCTAAAACAATAAAACCCCTCAAAAGTGCTGCGTATATTCATATAAAGGGTAGAAACTGAAAGTGTACAATCTCCAAAGTTAAACACACAAATGCAGTTACTTAAAATTCTGTGACAACAATCTCTATGAACAAAGGAACATTTCTTTGTGCAAAAAATAAAAATATCAGGATGGTCATCCATCTTAATGCAGTGCAGGAAAAATACATATTAGTGTGTGTGTGTCAAAAACCTTGATAATTAACTGCTAAATGCACTGAAATATGTCAGATTACTAAAAAGGTAGACCATATAGGCGTTTTAAAATTAAGTCTTATTTTCAATTATAGTACCAATAATTTTACTTATGAGCAATAAAAATATATTACTTCTGGTTCAGAATTATGGGGTGGGAACTATGAGGGTCTAAGAGGTTTTGGTTTAAGTTACTACACACTTTCAATTCCATTTGCAGATTTCACAACCTGAGTATGTATACTTAATATTTTCAGATGGCTACTTACTACTCAGAAAACTTCCACAAATATGCTCAACTTGGATGGACTTAAGAGTCTATAATACTCAGTGATCTATCACAGAAATAAAGAACTGAGTACCATATGTTCTCACTCAAAGTGGACCCTGAACATTTACCACAATACTGTAAGAAAGGGACTGGCAGTAGTGGGATACTGCCGGCAGGGGTAGGGGGTGGACACCAAAACATCAATGGGGGTACCTGACCTCAAACCAGGCAGGTAGGGACCAGGGGGAGACCCAAACTTTGCCTGTGTGATGACCACTTGAATACCTAATCCTGAATTGTACCCTACATCTTTAAAATAAAAAAAAAAAACTTCCACAAATATGTTAAGTGGCAGCTCTAGAATGTATTATACAAAGTGCAGGATCTGTTAAATAGTGATAACATAGCAATATATCATTTAAAACCAGGCCAGCCAGGCACAGTGGCTCAGCCTACAATCCCAGCACTTTGGGAGGGCGAGGTAAGAGGACTGCCTGAGCTCATGGGTTCAAGACCGACCTGGGCAACTTGGCGAGACCTCATCTCTACAATAAATCAAAAAATTAGCCAGGCATGGTGGCGCCTGCCTGGAGTTCCAGCTACTTGGAAGGCTGAGGCAGAAGGAACACTTGAACCCAGCAGGTCGAGGCTGTGGTGGCCGTGAGCAAAATTTTATCCCTTATGTTGGTAGGATAGACTAATTTGGGTCTTTCTTTACTCCAGCCTGGACGACAGAGTGAGACTCAAACTCAAAAAAATAAATAAATAGATAAAAATAAAATCAGGCTAATTCTCTTTAAAAACATTTCCTTCAATTATATTGAATAAAAGTACCATATAAAGCTACCTATATTTCAACATTAATGAATGTCTTATAAATCAGTCTTAGTATTATAAACTCTAAATAAGAATATTTTCTCGTTGGACTCGGTGGCTCAGCCTGTAATTCCAGCTACTAGGATGGCTAAGGCGGAAGGATCGCCGGAGCCCAGCAGGTTGAGGCTGCGGTGGCCAGGAGCAGCCACACTGAACTCCAGTCTGGGCGACAGAGTGAGACTCCAACTAAAAAAAAAAAAAAAAAAGAATATCTTCTCTTAAACCTCTATCTGAATTTTTTCAGACATGGTTTATAAATGTCCTTCAATAAAGATTTCTAAAAGAGTTATGTTTTTCTAAAGAATCAATTAAAACCACAAACCTGTCCATCGCGTCCAATCTTTACTGGCTTATGTTCATTCCAAGGATTGGTGAGATGAGCCGACTTGGTGAAGGGTAATTCACGCCTAAACACAAAGTTATATCAATTACATTCATTTGAAGAATCCTGTAAAGACTTTATACAACCTCCAGTAGTAAATTTTTATGTTAATTTTGAGTTAAATGTGACTATAACTTTAAAAATCACTTACAGTGGTAGAGCTTTCTCTCTATAGAGAGAGCTCTTTCCACATTCTCCATGGTTTTCTAAAAAAATAAAGAAAAAAAGAAAAAAGAAAAAAAAGCTAAATAATGCAATGCTGAAGAGCATGGATTTCAGAACCAAGGCAGCTGGGGGCTTAATTAAGCTCTCTCTTAACTTTTCTCAGCCTGAGAGCATCTTCATCTTCTACTTCATAGTTAATTAAAAAAATCAAAAACAAGCCGGGCTCGGTGGCTCAGCCTGTAATCCCGCACCTTTGGGAGGCTGAGGTGAGTGGATTGCCTGAGCCTGTGGGTTCGAGACCCGCCTGGGCAAGTAAGACCTCATCTCTACAATAAATCAAAAAATCAGCTGGGCGTGGTAGCGCGCGCCTGTAGTTCCAGCTACTTGGAAGGCTGAGGCGGAAGGATCGCCGGAGCCCAGCAGGTCGAGGCTGCGGTGGCCGGGAGCGGCCACTGCA
>CAUYQG010278322.1:0-15685 GCA_963574415.1 Tarsius wallacei
TCTTGGAGACTTTGTTCACTCTGTTTGATCCTTGGAATGATATTGGACTGAATGCACCACTGAGGAGGCATAGAGTGACAAACTGGATAAAGACGCATGATCCAACATTCTGCTGCCTCCAGAAAACTCATCTCACTGCAAGGACACCCACAGCCTCAAAGTTAAAGGTGGAAAATGACCTGTCAGGCAAATAGGAGACAGAAAATAATAGTAATTGCTATTCTAATATCAGACAAACCATCAAAAGTTTAAAAGGACATGGAAAGACACTGCATCATGATAAAAGGCTCAATTTAAAAGATAGAAATGTTCATTCTAAACATATATGCATCCAACACAGGAGCACCAGATTCTATAAACAACCACTAAGTAAACTAAGATGGGACATTGACACTCACCCAGCATAGTTGGAGACCTCAATACCCCGCTAAGTGCCCTAGACAGATCATTAAAACAAAAAATTGTAAGGAGATCCAGAGCCTTAACTTGTCACTTGAGCAAATATATTTAATAGACATATACAGAAAACTTCACCCAAAAACTACAGAGTATATGTGTATTCACCAGTACATGGACATACTCCAAGATCATAAATCAACTGTGAACAAATTTCAAAATATCAAAATAATACCATGCATCTTCTAACGTCACAATGGAATAAAAATAAATATTGCCACCAAAAAGATCCCCCCAAAACACACAAAGACATGGACACTAAACCACATGCTGCTAAACAACTTCTGGATCAACACCAAAATCAAGACAGAAATAAAAATATTCCTGGAAACAAATGAAAACAAAGGCACATCTTATCAGAATCTCTGGGATGCCATGAAAACAATATTAAGAGGAAAGCTGATAACATTGCACACACACATCAAGATAATAGAAAGATCTCAAGTAAACACTGCAGCATCACACAGAAGGGAGCTGGAAAGGCAAGATCATCTAAATCCTAATTTTAGAGAAAAATCCATAGTACTAAGATAAAGTCACAATTGCAGGATATAAAAGACAAAAATATGGAAAGGATCAACAAGGCAAAAAGCTTGTTCACTGAGAGGATAAATGGGATTGATACAGAGAGAAATCCAAATAAACAATTAGATATGAAAAGGGGGATGTCACGACTGACACTGAAGAAATTAAAATGATTATCAGAGACTATGAACATCTATATGCAAATAAACTAGAAAATCTGAAGGAGATAGAGGATTTTCTGACATCACACAACCTCCCATGGTTAAAAGAAAAAGAAATTTAAACTCTAAACAGACCAATAACAATCCAGGAAACTGACTCAATCACAAGAAGTCTCCCCACCAAAAAAATCCTTGGACCAAATGACTTCTTGGCTGAATTCTACAAGACATACAGGAGGAGCTGATGCCAATTCTATTGAAAGTATTCCAAACAATCAAGAACAATTGATTCTCCCTAACATATTTTATAAAGCTAACATCTTACTGATACCCAAACTTGGCAAAGGCCCAACAAAGAAAGAGAATTACAGACCAATATCCTTGAAGAACATAGACACAAACATTATCAGCAAGATTCTAGCAAATCAGATTCAGCACCCCATCTCAAGAATTATCCACCATGAACAGGTGGGCTTTATTCCTGGGATGAAGGGCTGATTGAACATTCGAAAGACCATAAATGAAATCAGCACATTAACAGGTATAAAACCACATGATTATCTCATCAGACACAGATATAGCATTCAACAAAATCTAGCATCCCTTCTTGATAAAAACCCTTGAACACCTAAGCATAGCAGGAACATTCCTCAAAGCAATGACAGCCATCTGTGGTATACCTGCAGTTAACATTTTGCTCAATGGACAGAAGCTAGACACTTTCCTCCTAAGAAATGTAGCAAGGCAAGGATGCCTACTCTCATCCCTCCTATTCAACATAGTGCAGGAAATACTAGCCAGAGCAATCAGACAAGAGAAGAAAATCAGGGACATACAAATGGGAAAAGAGGAAGTTGAGCTATCCCTTAACTTCCCTTTTGCAGATGATATGATTCTATACCTGGAAAACCCTAGGGAATCTGTCAAACGCCTCTTTTCACTGATAAATGACTTTGGTAAAGTCTTTGGTTATAAAGTCAAAGTGAAAAAAACAGTTGCATTTCTAAACACCAGCAACAAGCAGGGAGAAAAAATTAAAAAACACAATCCCATTCACAATAGCCACACACAAACATGAAGAGCTATCTTGGCATCCGCCTCACCAGAGAAGTGAAAGACCTTTACAAGGAGAATCACAAAATGCTGCTCCAATAAATTAAGGGTGACACAAACAAATGGAAAAAATATCCCATGTTCATGGATTAGAAAAATCAATATTGTCAAGATGTCCATTCTACCCAGTGTGATCTACAGATTCAATGTTATACACATCAAATTTCCTGCATCTTTTTTCATAGACCAGAAACAACAAAACAGAAATTTGTATGGAAACAAAAAGAGCACAAATAACCAAAACAATCCTCAGCCAAAGGAAAAAAAAACCAAGAGGTATTACACTTCCAGGTTTTAAACTGTATTACACAGCTACAGTAACCAAGACAGCATGGTATTGGTACAGAAACAGGGCACATAGACTAATGGAATAGGAAAGATATTCTGGAAGTAAAATCATGGTATCTCAACCAATTCATCTTTGATAAAGCCACCAATAACAATCATTGGGGGGAAAGAGACCATATTTAGCAAATGGTGCTGGGAAAACTGACTAACCACATGTGTAATAATGAAACTGGACCCCTACCTATCACCATATATAAAAATCAACTTAAAATAGATTAAGAAACAAATGTTAAACCTCAAACACCAAGGATACTAGAAGATAACATAGGAAACACCCTTCTGGAAATTGGAGCAGCAATATATTCATGACCAATTCCCCAAAAGTGAATGCTACAAAAGCTAAGATAGACAGGTGATAGACAGCCTCATCAAGCTGAAAATCTTTTGCATAGCAAAAGAAACCATCAAGAGAACAAAGAGCAAACCACAGAATGGGAAAAGATATTTACAAGCTATGCATCTGACAAAGGCCTAACCTCCAGGATATACAAGAAACTCAAATGAAGTGAAAGAAAAAAAAGAACAACTCCTTTGAAAAGTGGGCAAAAGACATGAACAGACACTTCTCTAAAGATGACATACAAACAGTCAACAGACACATGAAAAAATGCTTAGCCTCAATAATCATCAGAGAAATGCAAATTAACTTCAATGAGATACCACCTAACTCTTGTCAGGAAGTCTATCATTAATAAGTCACAAAGCAACAGGTGCTGATGCAGCTGTGGAGAAAAGGGACTGCTCCTACACGGTTGATGGGACTGTAAGCTGGTTCAACCTCTATGGAAAGCAATTTCTAAAAGAACTAAAAATTGATCTTCCATATGATCCAGCAATCTTTCTCTTGGAAATATGCATGAAGGAACATTATTTGCTCTACCATAAAGACACTTGCGCACACATGTTTATCGCTGCACTGTTCACATTAGCAAAAACATGGAACCAACTCTACTGCCCGTCAAAAGTAGACTGGATAAAGAAAATGTGGTACACATACACAATGAAGTATTAAGAAGCCATAAAAAAGAACAAAAGCATGGCCTTTGCATCAACTTTGATGCAGTTGGAGGCCATCATACTAAGTGAACTATCACAGAAACAAAAAACTGAATACCACATTTGTCACTAATAAGTGGACCCTGATCACTAGTCACATTAGCACAAGGGTGTGATTGGCAGTCGCTGGGCACTGCTAGGAGGATGGGGTGCATGCTATAACACAAAGCGTACCTGATTCACTACCAAGGTTAGTGAGGACCATCTAGAAGCCCAATCTTCACCTGCATGCAGCCTACTTATGTAGTAAATCCTCACTTGTACCCCCACAACTCTATACATTTATTTTTTAAAAATGTATAACTAAATACATTTTTAAAAAATAAATAAAAATTAAATAATTCTAAAACAAACAGCATATTACAATTCTATTGTCATTGAAGCAGTTTTTTTTTTCCTCTTAGTCTTTGTTTTATAAATATTGTGATGGGAAAGCGATAATATGTGGTAGAAACAACACAAAATTTAAAGTTAGCAAACCTGGGTTCAAATTCAGGCTCTGACATTTCTCAGCTTGATTGAGCCTTAAATTCCTCATCTCATCTGTAAAATTCATAAAATAACCCTTAACCTTCTTATGGGAAATGATTATGAAGAGGATCACACAAAATAATGAATTTCAAAGTATGCAATAAGAATTAAGCAAATACATATTCGTATTTATAATGTCTTCTAAGTATCTCTATTAAGTGTAGAAAAGGTTTGTGTGGCTTTTTAACCTAGTCCTTTTTGGGACAGAAGTAAGTCTTTACAATATACATGAAACCTGTGTTAATTTACCCTTGAGATTACCCATCAGTTTCTTAACACGCAATAACCAGCTTGGCCACTGAGGCCAGAACAGATGAATTAGGAGAAAGAAGAACATGAACATTGACCAGGGAACCAACAGATGTTGGACACTGCTTTTTGAAGATCCTCCATTCTCACTCTCCCCCAAATTATCTCCTCTATGGAACTTTTACCTTCTTTCTTCTCTACTGGCTGAGTTCTTCTCACAGCACCTTTCCTAGAGAGCTAATTAGTTATCACCTCTCATTGTAACTAGACTAATACCTGCTCCATGATCCTCATTCTGGGTTTTTCTATAAATATACCTAGAATGAATAAATGAGTGAGTGAATTACTTCAAGACTAGTGCTCTGGAATTCAACAGGTACCCAAGTCACCTTTTAGCTTTGTTAATTAATTTCTTTTAACCATTGTTTCTTATACCTTTTATTCGTATTTTGAAAATATCATTGAAAGCACTTATCACAGTCTCTGGCACATTGAGTCTCTGGTTGTGAGTAAAATTAGTTAATCATAGCGATAGTTATCAACTTTTGAAAACTGCATATTTATTAATTTGTTTAATTTTTACCACAATCCAGGGATGTAGGATACTGTTATTGATCTCATTTTACCAATGAAGAACCTGATGTGCAGAGAGATGAAATAGACACTTGACTGTCAATATCGGAAAATTATCAAGATAATTTACAAATATGTGATGTCTGTGGTATGAATGATGGGAAGGCTTCTTAGCTGTGGCATCATTATGCAGTGCACAAATGACATAATCAGTTTCAGCAGCACTGTACCTGCAAAAGAAAAGCCTAAAAAAAATTTGTTCTTGTAGGTTTCTTAGAAAATATCATGATTGGGAATAATTACCAGGAAAAGGCAAAAAAGGAAAAAACCTAAAAAACAATTCCAAACATTTCCTGAACCTAAAAGTACTCCCAAAATATGTAACTGTGAGACTAATTCTAAAATGAGTACAAATGTGTAAATTGCATGATTATGGCAGACATTTGTTAGCTAATTTGGCAAACCAACCCAGTGAAGTTTTGCAAGAAATGTGCAGCATTTCATTGCTGACACCCAGAAAGATTTCCATTTCACACCTTTATCTTTTTGCTCTGAAACTTCTTTCATTATTATGACTAAGTTCACGTTACCTGTGCCTGCCTTCTGAATTTTTTATTCAATGCTATAATATCTTTGGTCTTTTACTAGTCAGTCATTTTTGCTTCTTTAGTGTTCTATGACCTGCTCTGCTGAGGCAGTGGGATTTATTTTTTGCAAGCATTGTATGTAAAGCATCCTTGTTGAAATGGCTGTCATTATAATGAGTTCTCATTGCCTTCTGCCACCACTAAGCACCCTTAAACTTAGCTCATTCTCAGGATGAGTTGTAGCAAATACCATGCAACTCATGATAGGATACTCTACTGTATGAATAAACATAAAGATGATATGTAGATAGATCTAATAGTCCTGAAAGTTGTATTAAATTTCTAACCAGAGTGCCAAACACATGGTTTGTTAATCTAATTTGGAGTGCTCTATTTGACATTATGAATGAATGTACTGACAGTCCCCAAATTATGATGATATAATTTACAATTTTAGGCCTTTATAATGGTGCAAAGTGATATGTATTCAGCAGAAACATTTTTACTTTTAAGTATTCAATAAATTACATATGATATTCAGCACATTATTATAAAATACCCTTTGCGTGGTCAATAGCAGGCTCATGTAAGTATTCTGAACAAGTTTAAGGTAGGCTAGACTAAAATATGGTGCTCATTATGTTAAGTATGTTAATTGCACTTTCTACTTAAGATATTTTCTACTTGCCATGGGCTTATCAGATGAAACCCTATCATACATAAGGGACATCTGTTGTAACACATTGTATTAACTTCAAATATGATGCAAATAAAAGTTTATAAATTTACTTTTATTGTTACTTTTTCTCTAAAACTCCAAGTTTAATGAATGTGCCCTTGTATTTATACAGATGGGGCAGAAATGTATAAGGAACACAAATTTCTTTTTAGCTTGTTCCTAATCAAAGAATTTCACTGAAGCACATTTGTGATTCCATTCCTATTAGATAAGTATGAGGGTTTGATTAAGGTAATATAAGAGAAAAGTAGGGTAACAGTGACAGCAACACTGGATTTTAGAATTTAGAATATATACACATATTCTATATATATATATTTTTTTTTATAAAAAATTTTTTTATAAAAAAAAATATATATATATATTTTTTTTGTGCACCTGTAGTTCCAGCTACTTGGAAAACTGAGGTATAAAATATTTTTTTCACAATAAAATGTTTTTAAAAGTTTAACATTCAAATGAGTTAAAACAGTATATCAAAAATACACTTCTTTGTAATGTCATCATCTAAAGTATAGATAGTGTAGGATACTTAGAGGTACTTTTCAAGTTATCAGGTAAGAGGTTACAACACAAGAGTGTTATCAATAAAAACTAAAACAACACTCAGTGTGCTGAAAACTATATAATACATGAATTCTGGAGTTTCTAGGTGAAGGAAGAAGATAGGTTTGGTTATGTTTAGGGGATGTAAATGGGTACAGCTGGTATTTAGAGTAAAGACAGATGAGAAAAGTAAGAATTTTAAGAAAGATGATGTGGTTTAGTTACTCTCTCAGACACCTATGAGTAAAACCCAACTCAAGCTAGAGTATTAAGAATTTAAAGGTTACCCCTTCGGGTCCTCTCCCACTGTGGGAGCTTTTCTGTCCTCTCAATAAATCCTACTTACCCCCCCCCTCCCCCAAAAAAGAATTTAAAAAGGAACTAATAAGTCTCTGGCTTAAGACCTGCCTAGATCCAGGACTAATACCTGTGTCATAAGTTTCTGTCATTCTCCCTCTCCCTCTCTCAACTCTATTTTTCTCTGCTTCTCTTTCTTTGCTGGCCTTATTCTCCCATGCTATATTTAAGAGAAAGCCTGGTCACTCCGAGCCCCTGGGCCTTAATAGCAAAAAAGGGGTAAGAGAACCTTTGCTTTACTTCTTACCCCAAAGACTTAGGAAAGACTTTGATTACCCCAACCATATTATATGCGCACTCATTTGAGGCTTGAGGCACAAACCTTGATTCACAGTTCCATCAGGACAATATAAAGTGGGGAAGAATTCCCCCAAAAGAATACAACCAACAAGACTGAGAAGCATTCTAGAGGGAAACAAAAAGGTGTTTACCTACAATGGTGAAGAGCTCTGTGATAAGTATAACTTTAGTCCCTGTAACTTCTTTTATTTATTTATTTAAAAATACACATTGATTCAGTGTCATGATTAGACTATTACATTTAACTATCTACAACATGGGTGCAAAAAACAAAAATCCACATTAAAACCCTTTGTTGAAATGTTTTAAATTCCCACAAAACAGAAACTAAAATAACCTGTTACACGATTTGTCACAAATACAGTCCTCAAGCTTTTTTGCTCTTAAATGAGTATTTCCATAACATGTCTTCTCTATAGCAGCTATACCCTGTCACTACTGTGCTTGGTAGAGTTAACAAATCTGTTGTAACTTGTAGTTTGTCTGGCTTTTTCCTCTTACTATGCTTTTTTTTTGGAAGTAATTAAGACCTTCTGCTACTGCTGTAGTTACTGATGCTACTGGACCTGCCATAGACATCTTGGTTTTATGGTTTGCAAAATACTGGCCTTCATTACTACAGGGGCCAGACATTTTCTTTGAATTTCCTTCCTTCATGGGTCCAACATTTGATTGTTGGAATTGCCAAAATAATTGTAGCTTCCACCACCTTCAAAATTGTTTCCACTAAAACCACCAAAGCTGCCTCTACCTTCTTTGTTGTCATGGCTGCCATAGCTACCACTTCTGCCATAGCCACTGCACTGGTTTCCATAACCCTCTCCACCATCTCTGTAGCCTCTGCTTCCTCCAGAATAACCAGGACCACTTCCTCCATAACCACCATCATTATCAAGTCATCATAGCCATCTACACAGCTACCATATCTATTACCACCACCACTGCCATCAATGCTGCAACAGACACTGATATTTCCTCCACAACCAAGTTATCGTTCCCACCAAAGTCATATCCATGACCACCACCAAAGTTGCCAGAACCACTTTGGCCTTTTTAGCTAGATGAAGCATTAGCCATCTCTTGTTTTCATGGGACTTTCCTTATTTCACTGTTGTGGCCATTGACAGGATAGTATTTCTGAATGACAGTGGTCACCAAAGGTTACAAATGTAAAATCCCTCTTTTTGTCACTGCCTTGGTCAGTTATGATTTCAATCACTTTAATTTTCCTATACTGTTCAAAGTAGTATCTTAGGTGATGTTCTTCAGTATCTTCTTTAATGCCATCAACAAATACTTTTTTTCACAGTTAAGTGGGGATCTGATCTTTGAGAAACTTCTCTTGAAACAGCTCTCTTTGGTTCCACAATTCTTCCATTCATCTTGTGTGCATTGATGGATATATCCACCTCCTCCACAGTGGCATAGGTGGTCAACCCAAAGCTCTTGGAACATTTGGTCTTTGGATATCTCATTATCACACAATCTGTGTGTGTTCACATTGCTCAAAATGGCTCTTCAGATTCTCATCGGTTGGTTTGAAGCTCAGCCCACCAGTTAAGAGCTTTTGCAGCTGGCTCTTTAAGAGACTCTGTCTTAGATAAGATGGCAGTGAGAAGAGGAACTTAAACAATTCTTCCTCAGTCTGAAGGTTATCTCCATTACTACTGACAATAGGCGTTTGTAGCTATTTGTATATGTAAAATGTCTGGGACAGTAGCCACTCAATCAATGTCAGTTTCTACTTTTTTTTTTTTTTTTCTCAGTGAAAAAGGGGTTCTGTGGAAGATAACAACTCAAAGTAGTAAATAACTCCATGACTAGTAGCATAAACTTGGAAGTCAATAAGACCTAAATTCAAATCCTGCTCTACCTCATTTGGCTTTGTGACTTTGGATAACATACCTAATTTTCTAATCCTTAGTTTTCTCAAGTGTAAAATGAGGATGATTTTATCTTTGAGTACATGAGAAATGAATTTTAAAATGTACGTAAAGCACTTCGCAGGTATATAATATCTGTTTAATAAGTGGTAGGCATACTTTCCTCCTTCAAACTAATTTCCTCCAAAACACTAAACAAATGTTATTTTGAGAACAGACTTATTAAAAGACCCTAGATAACATCTTGGCTTTTCTATATTTTGTCCAAAAGAATGTTTTCTTACTCTCTTTCTGATAGCCAGAATTTCTTTAGTAAGAGATAAATCTTTTCATTCCAATTTTAGAAATAAAAGTGTTAAATCTAATATCTCATTATAGAGAAATGATCTCATGCTAGCACGATACTAGTAAAATAATCTAAAAAATTGAGCAGCGTATCTACTCCTTCTCCATTTTTAATAATTAGTAGATAAAACATAACAGAACAGTGAAAAGGTAAGCGAGTCACAAGGTAGAAAAGAAAGTCAGAAAAAAAGTATAAAGTGAGTAGATAACAAGTGAGACACCCTAAACAACAAAACAGTGACAACTCAATAAACAGTTACCAAGTTTTAGAGGATTAAATAAACACTTGATGTACATTATCCCCTGTAATTCTCACAGCAAGCTAATAGGGTAGGTATCATAATCATTATTAAACATGAGAAATCTGAGGCACAGAGAAGTATAAGTGATTTGACTGAATCACTCTGCAGGTAAATGACAGAGCCCAGATTTAAACCCATATCTATCTGATTCATACCTTACATTTTAGCTCACTTTAGCCTTGTTTCAAAAAGATAGTGACAAATAGAAGCTTTTTATTTGTTTGTTTGTTGGTTGGTTTTTTGAGTTGGAGTCTTACTCTGTCATCCAGGCTGGAGGGCAGTGGCACGCTCCCGGCCACCGCAGCCTTGACCTGCTGGGCTCCAGCAAACCTTCCGCCTCAGCCTTCCAAGTAGCTGGAACTACAGGCGCGCGCTACCACTCACAGCTAGAAGCTTTTTATTGATGCAATGCTCCAAAATCCATGTTTCTTCTTATCATTGTCTACAAAGGATTTGCTCTTTTTAATCATGTACTGAACTTTGTTATTAAAGAAATTGATTTCTCAAATATTTATTATTTGTGGTGCCATTTAAAAGTATTTCAGAAGGCAATATTCTGCAGTTAGCATTCCAAAAATTATTGAATAGCAAATAGATCACTTTTGTTTGTTTGTTTTGTTGTTTCCTTGGTGCTTTATTTCTCTTAATGAACATATTAGATCAGGAAGAAAGCCAAATGATAAAAAGGGTTTTGGAACATTGATTTAGAAGCCATTTTCTCTCCTATAGTCTCTCCTATCGCTCTTTTAGCATAAAAAGTAAAATGTTAGCATATTTGATAATATTTTTCTCACTAGAAAATATGAAACAAAGTCTTATCAACTCCAAGCATAATAGAAATATTTCACATGGTTGGTTTATTTTCAAGAAGGAGATAATGTGGTGATCTCTACGCATTTACCACAAATATCATGAGAAATGACTCATTTCCTTTTTGATACATTTCTGGGTCTGTGAATCACCATAATCCTGTACTTCTACATACCTTCATTTTTAAAAGCTGACAAAATTTCCCAAGATGACTTTGTCCTGTATAGTCATAGTTATATGAACCCAGTCGGTTGATTTAAAACTCAGACATTGTGTTAACAAATGACTGACAGTTGGAGAGAGATCTGTAGAGATATGACCGAGAATGGTTGCCTTTGTTCTGAGTCATTCTGTATTTTCATTGTAAACTTAAATGAAGACATATAAGGTGTGTTTATCTAATATATTGATTGTAGGGCAGAGGGATATAAATAATGCCCCAAAGAATTTAGTGTAGATTCAAAAAGATTCTGACAGACTGCAGCAATGAGACCAACTCCAACAAGATGCAAAACAATAAGAATGCATCAAACACCTACATTTGTATTCAGAAATCAATTATACACAATGATGTTTTCTTTCTTAATTTACTCTTGCAATGAAACTACTGAATACTAACTTGAAATATAAAAGAAATAGTAAGATGACATTATATTATTGGAATGTGAAGTTCTCATGATAGACATTGGGAAACAATTGAAGTTTCAAGTCAATTATGGAATCGATATACTGTTGTTGTTGTTTTTCCAGTAGAATTAATTTGCATAAGAAGAAAACTGAATCAAATGGTCGCTAATGAAGGCTTAGAAGTCATAGAGACTAGAATGGTGAAGAAGGAAAGATTCTCATTAATATTTTTAATATGAAGAAAATTTGTGAGTATTAAGAGAGAAAGCTGTCAACAATTATTTCAAGATTTTAACACAAAAACATGGCACCAGTAGATAGAAAAATTGTTAAGAAAGGGGGTGTTTTAGGGAAAGATGAGTTGATATGAATGTATTTGTTCTAGGGTAGCTGGGGGTCATCTCACTAGAATCTGCCATGGGATGGTACATAAGGCAGAAACTTGAAGGTGGAGATTGACTCTGAAGTGCGTCTTAGAACCAAAGGAGTTGATGGAAACACATCCAAAGAATTAAGTACAATAGTTTAAAGAAAAAGGAAAAGAAAAAGAAGAGAAAAAGGATTGAACACTGATTTCACCTTTTTCTAAGAAGCAGAAAGTGATGCAGAACTAACTCAAAGCAGTGGAGAGGCTAGAGGGAGAAATCTATTAGCAGCATGAGCTTTCAAAAGTTCACTGAGTGGGTTATTTTGGAGTCATAATTAATGTTGCCTTTCTCTATATTAGGGATCCATATTTTATTCTAATCTCACTGATAACTAATATAGGTCTCATTCCGGAGGTCAATTAGATTATTAGCTAGTATTTAATAAACTCTTATTGGTTCTTTTACTCTTTTATGGGCATTATTTCTTGCTTTACTAATTGACATTAAAAGCTAATAGTATAGAAGAAATGTTGGGAAATATCCTAGTGTTTATCCTGATTAATTTATGTCTGATTTTCTCGGAAGGAACACTAATTGTCAACTACAAATACCATATTTGAGTGTCCTGACATTTTCTGGCAACTGCAAACTCATCTTTAGAAGCAATTCATTTAGAGAATGCTGATAGCCTCTTTGACTTTGTAGTGGAAAATCCCGGGAAGTATATATAAATAAGCAAGAAGTAGTTTTGTTTTTTATACTTTGGTGAGAAAAATGGGGCATCAGTGGAGTTCCCTACAACTACATAATATAAACATGACAACTCCATATATAGAACCCTAGTATTTAAATAAAATTTGTATCAAACACCAGATGAGTCATTAGAGTAACAAAAACCATAAGTTGCTACTTATAATGGTCCTTCCTCTCATCTTGTCCATGTTGGACTATTCTAACATCTGCCGAATTCACCATGTTTCCTCAAATAGATTAGGGTTTAGTTTATGATGTGCCTATTTCTGGAGTTATAGTGGTGGCTTATTTCAAATATTTCTCAAACAGCCTATTTGTAGTACATGGACTAGTTTGTGTCTATATATGAAAGTATTTCTTTTAGTTGATTTAGGAATGTTTTCACTGTATGAATCATTGTTAGTAATAGAGAAAATGACAAATCATCACAAAGGTCCTCTTAATTCCCACTGAAATTGTATTTGGAAATTGCCAGTGAACACTCTTTAATAAGTGTAATCTCTGCAATGAATATCATCACTGGAAGTTGCCAATTATAAACATTCCATATGTAACATAGTCTTAAATAGGTGTGTTGCATACATGACTTGTATACCAAAGGATCATAATAAAAATTGGAAATGAAGATAAAGAGGCAATCAGACTATTTTGTGAGGAATACAAGTTAAATACCCTACCCAGATGTTCCTAATGTGTTGCTCAATCCATTTCATTTTCTCTTCTGAGCACCTGTTATCACAGATAATATAAGATCTACTTGAAATTTGTTGAGTCACTATTTTTAGTAACAAACAAACTTGCTATCAGTTAATGTCTAATTTGAAATCATTTGAATTTAAACACATAAATCAGAAAAAAATGACTCAGGGCAACACTTTCCTTATCATGATGGTCTTAATCAAAGAGTTTCTTTTGGTTTCTATGTATAGCAGCTGCAGATTTTGTTTTTTGAAACCCTAGCCTTTTAAAGAAAGCAAAGATTTTTTATTTCCTCATACCACAAAATATTATAAATAACATACTGTAGAGAGCTGAAGCAAGTTCCCTTCTTTCTTGTCATTCCCTTTTACATCACTTTTACCATTTAGGAGTGAGAGGGAAAGAGGTATGTTGGGATTGAAGCTCTTCTCCCTTTCTTTCTAGAGCCTCTCCTCCTTTGTGTGGGAATAACATTTAGGCTTTCAACGAGTATTTCGTTTAATAAGAATGCTCTTTCACTGAATAAAACAATGGGAAAAGAGACTTAAAATTTCATCTGTTATACATTTAATAAAGATGTGTTTTATTCAGGTTTTTTTTTTTTTCTAGCCTGGATTGATTCAATTGAACAAACTTACACTATCAACCAAACAGATCTTGTAGTCGAATGATATTCATTCCTCTTTCTCAAGAGCATGACCGAAGGCCTGCAACCATATATTTCTTATTTCGCTCTGCACGTATAATGCTTAAAACACTTGAGTCATACTATTGCCTTGAAATGCTGTTGCTTTGAAACATGTCCTGGAAAATAATTATAAACTAACATTCTCTACAACTAATGAATTCCTGTTGTAAACGACAATGTGTTTATTTAAAAGAAGTGGTCACTACTGGTTAGCTATGCAAATCATTATGTGAAGCAGACACAGTACTTTTTGCTGATTTCTCCTCAAGTAAACTTATGCCAGTTAAATTTATATATAGTAAAAACATTTAGAACTGAAAATCTGTGACTATTTGAAATTGTACTAGCTGCCGTGAGAATATATCATTTCAACTTCTATCTGAAGACTTCTACTTAATTGAATCTGCCAGTTTTAATTTGTGAGACAATTCAAAATGTAAAACAATCTTTGAAGAAGAAGAAATCATCTTCCCTTGATATTCACCAGTACTGAAGTCCTTTTGTGAACTGATATATACTAAGTAGCAACACCACCATCCTGAGGTCAAACCAGAAGCCACTTGGTAGAGTCGTGATGGACCAGTGTAATTAGGGAGAAGGTAATGGGTGGTGTGGGCTGAGTAAAATGAAATGCATTACTTTCAGGCAAAGAACCAAGAAAATGCCTTGGATTTCTGAGACAGAACTATGAAGAAAATTTTCATTTTTAAAGACATAATTTAAAATGCTATATAAACAGATAAAAAGCTATCATTAGATTTTTCTACTTTGAAAGCCTCAGAGATCTATAAATTATCAGTTCCCCCAATATGTGAATACGCTTAAAGTTACGGTAGCTATGTTTTAGGAAGTCTAGCTAATATTCAAACAAATAATGTCTAGTTTTTTAGGGTACAAAGAAATTCAGCTGAATGTTGATTGCAAACTAGATTCCTGTGAGTAGGAAGAAATTTGGCTATGACATTAAGCAAAAATGTATATGAGTACTTGACAGAAAAGACTAAACTGGTATTCCCATCCTACTGTACCACTACCTTTCTGGAGTTGAGTGCTCCATTTACAAGAAGGGTTACTAAGGTGCCATAAAGTATTCACACAAACACTGACATGCTTGCAGCTGCAAAGGAGGTCTATTAATAATATACCAGAAGCTGGGCATGGTGGCTCACTCCTGTAATCCCAATGCCTTGGGAGGCCAAGGTGCGAGGATTGCTGTTTGATGCAGGGAATTCAAGGCTTCAATGAGCTGTGAATGCACTGTACTCCAGCCTGTGACAGAACAAGATCCTGTCTCTGTTAATAATGACGACGATAATGATGGTGATAATAATAATAATAATAGTAATAATAATAATATTACACCAGAACAAGAGGCATAAAACGGAGCTGTTCTGGGAAGCCTCACGAAGTGAGAACACAGAGGAACCATTTTTTTCAGTCAAAGTTACAACAAATAACTGAGTTAAGTAGTCATGTCTGTGTGCTATTTTATTTGAATGTATAAACCTGAAATGCATTCAATAAAGCCAAATTCAGCCGGGCTCGGTGGCTCAGCCTGTAATCCCGCGCCTTTGGGAGGCTGAGGTGAGTGGATTGCCTGAGCCCGCGGGTTCGAGACCCGCCTGGGCAAGCGAGACCTCATCTCTACAATAAATCAAAAAATCAGCCG
>CAUYQG010278334.1:0-13080 GCA_963574415.1 Tarsius wallacei
TGACCTCAGTTATCATATAGCATCTCTGAGTCTTAGTGTTCACACCATGTTTATGGATTTCCTAGGCAGTTGTAACAAAGTACCAGAAGCCAGGTAGACTAAAACAACAGAACTTTTGGGGTTTTGATCAGGAATTGGTTGCCTATTGCAATTTCTGCCATAAGTTCTAAGATAGACAAATGGGTCCTCATAAAACTGAAAAGCTTCTGCAAAGCAAAAGAAGCCATCAAGAGAGTGGAAGAAAATGTTTGCCAACTCTATATCTGACAAAGTCCTAACATCCAGGATCTGCAAGGAACTCAAATGTGCCAAAAGGAAAAGCCAACAACCAGCCCTATTAAAAAGTAGGCAAAAGATATGAATAGACACTTCACAAAGAAGATATAGGAGCAGCCAACAGATGCATGAAAAAATGTTCAGCCTCATTAATCATCAGATAAATGCAAATCAAAACCACACTGAAATAACCACCTAACTCCAATCAGGATGGCCATCATTAATAACTCAAAAAACAACAGAGGCCGGAGAGGATGCAGAGAAACGGGAACACTTCTACGCTGTTGGTGGGAGAAAACTAGTACCACCTCTGTGGAAAACAGTGTGGTGATTTCTAAAAAATCTAAAGACCAACATTCCATACAACCCAGCCATCCCCCTTCTGGGAAAATATCCGAAGGAATTCAAATCATTTTATGAAAAGGATACCTGCACATGCCTGTTTATTGCAGCACTATTCACAATAGCAAAAACATGGAGCCAACCATACTGCTCATTGAAAGTAGACTGGATTAAAAAAAATGTGTACATATACACGATGGAATATTACACAGTCATAAAGAAGGAAAAAATTATGGACTTTGCAGCAACTTGGAGGGATTTAGAGTCTATCATACTCAGTGATCTATCACAGAAACAAAGAACTGAGTGCCACATGTTCTCACTTGTAAGTGGACCCCGAAAATTTATCATAATACTACAAGAAAGAGATTGGCAGTAGCGGGAAACTGCCAAGGGAGGGACAGAGAGCCTATAACATCAATAAGAGTACCTGATCCCAAACCAGGCAAAGGGAAGATCAATGGGAGCCCCAAACTTCACCTGTATGATGCCCATTTATAAATCTAATCCTGAATTGTACCCCACATCTTTAAAATAAAATAAAAAAATTTACCCCCCCAAAAAAACACCCCAATGTAACTTATTCTCTCAAAAAGTCTGAAACCCATAAGGCAGGGCCATGTTCCCTCAGAAGGCTCTAGGGAAGAATCCCTTCTTGCCTTTTACCTTCTCGTGGTTGCTGGAAACACCTGGTGTGTCTTGGCTAGGGGCTGCCCGCCATCCTGTGCCTTCTCCTCTGTGTATCTCTGTGTGACCAAGTCTCCTTCTCTTTTCTCTCATAAAGACATAAGTCATTGGATTTAGGGTGCATCGTAAACCCAGTATGATTTCATCTTGAGATTCTTAATATCTGCAAAGATCCTATTTCCAAAGAACTTCCCATTCCGAGTTTTGGGTGGACATGAATTTTGGAGGGACAGTATTCAACTCATTGTACTATGAAGAGGAGCCAGTGACCCCTATTCTCTGTTGCTGTGTGGATACAAGTGAGGGGAGTTCTTGGTAGAGGGTCAAGTGTTGTTCAAAGGTAACGGTTACTATGGTTGTCCTGGTCTTAGGAGCTGCTAGTGCCCGGGGTCAGGGGAGGAAGTTAAGCTCTGGTCCCACTGGTTGTTTCCCTCTCTCCTGGAATAGGTGCTCATAGGATACCTTCATGATCTTCTGCTGGCTTTCCTCATTTCAGTACAGTACTGAGAGTGTAAAACCTGGAGTCAGAAAGACCAAGACTCACGTCTACTTACTAGTTTTGTGTCTTTGGACAGATTACCTTAGCACGCTATACATAAAGTCCATGAGAGGATAAAGTTCATCCAAGCAAGGAAGGCACCTGTGTGTTGAAAATGCTCCCCAGGGACCCCCAGAGCATCCACTCTGTTGCATTTACCTCTATCTTATATGGGTTTACAAGTAAGGATTCCGCTGAGCTTCTTTCAAGTAGACAAGGGCTAGACCTTCTATACATGAAGGACTCAAAAACAAGCCCCTGGTGCCATCCCCGTGTGTGAGGCACAGGGCTGGCATGGGGGATGATAGAACATGTTTCTACAGCAACTGCCTAACACCAACCCACTCAAGGTCCCTCCGTGGCTAAAGAGTTGAACCATTATGCGAAAGAAAACTTGCCCAGATGTGGTGCCTGGGGCTTTGTGGGGACTTCACAGGTGGGCACAAGGGTTTCTGAGTGGATAAATAAATGGTGAGTGAATCAGAGAAATCCAGAAAAAAAATGAGAGGAAAATAGAGTTAAGAAGGAAAAGAGAGTGGAAATGGGAGATGAAGTCCAGATGCACTTGGAGGAGGGTTGTTAATGCCTGTTCTCATCGGCGGAAGCCATTTTAAAAATCTTGTTCTCAAACCCTAACACAATGATGAGAAAGTAGAGGCTATGGTTTGGAGAAAGACATGCTCTAGGTAAAGATTAACTTTGCCGACTTTGTCTTTTCTGAAACAAAGACTCCTTACGCCAGTACCAGCCTATTATAATTTGTTTTTTTAGAAACTCAAATTTCTCAAGCATGACCAGTAGCGCCCCATTGTATACTCAACGCCTGGGGATCAGAAGCCCTCCTGAGGGTCTCCAAGCCATCCCCAAGTGGTCAACAAGGAAGTCATGGCAGTCAAGTCTACCTGATTGCAACATCTCCAGGGGAAAGGATTTAAGCCAGGGCTTGGGGGGCTACAAGGCCACACTCACCTAGAGTGTAGGCCCGCTTCCTGTCTGTGGGGGGGTGAAACTTTCTTAAATAAATATTTTCTTCTTTCACCTCTTTGTGTGTTGCAATTCTTTGCATGACTTGGATCTCTGGTTGCTAGAGTGCACCTCCAGCACGTTGGCTCAGGCGATGCTGCCCCTCTCCATTCAGCCATCCACCCTCACCCTACCTGTACCCTATCACTCGCCTTATAGTACTCTGTCCTTCAAGATTCTGAGGATCAATGAGTTGCTCCTTAGCAAGCTAGCAAATGCAAAATAGACCGAGAAACTGACCCAGATCATTTCTGTGTGGCAAGAGCAAGCTGATATTTTTTTAAAAACTGTCTCAATACAACTATGCAAATGTGACATAGACACAGATGCTGCTTCCCACTCACTCACACGGGAGTTACAGTTTATAATGTCTATGTACTGTTTTTATTTGACCCTTTAGAGAAAACTCTGAGGCAGGCGGAATAGATATTTAAAAGATAAAACTATTTATCTACTCACACAACACTTCTGACACCAAATGTGTAGGCTTTGTTTTTCCCCCCACACCAACCAATATTCCAATTCTCAGTGGATGCTGCCTGGGTGTCCTACAATTTACCTCAGTTCTGATACTAAGGGCCTGGGGTTAGCACAGAACCCCACAGGTTAAGGGCTTCGTTCCACAAGACTGCCCCACTTCAGATGCCAGATCACAAGTACCGGGATGTCTGTCACTCATACTTCTAACCAACTGGCTATAAATGGGAGGTTTTCACAATCCTCTCCTCATGTTCAATACTTTGCTGGAATGGCTCATAGAACCCAGGGAAACAGTCTATTTACTGTTATCGATTTATTACAAGGATATTTTAAAAGGAACAGCTGGATGAAGAGATATACAGAAAGAGGTCTGGAAAGGCTTTGAGTACAGGAACATATGTCCACATGGAGTTTGGGGGTAGACCACCCTCCCAGCAAGAAGATGTGGTCTTGTTCACTAACTTGGAAGTTCCCTGACCACTTTGGTTAGGGATTTTATGGAGGCTTCATTACTTAGGCACACTTGATTAGATCATTGGCCATTGGTGATTGACTCAACCTTAATTCCTTTTCCCCTCCCTGGAGGCCAGGGGGTGGAGCTGAGAGTTCCAACTTTTTGTTCACAAGACTGGTTCCCTTGGCAGCCACCCCCCCCAACCCCTAGGAGCTTTCTAAAAGTCACCTCATTAACATAAAACCAGGTGTGGTTGAGAAGGACTCCTTATAAATAGCAAAAGATGCTGCTTTCATCTTGATCATTCAGGACCTGGGGATAAAACCCAAATGTTATTGCAAATGTTGCTCCCATTCCTCTCACCACTTAGGAAATTGCAAATATTTTAAGAGCTCTGGCCAGGGAGTTATGAATAAAGACCCCAATATATATTTCTTACTATATGATGCCATCACGGCATTGTCACCCCCACTTTGTAAAAATTAGTAAGTGCATGAAAGTTATAATCATTCTACAAAAAAAGATACCTGCACACGTATGTTTATTGAAGCTCTATTCGCAATAGCAAAAACATGGAAGCAACTATGTTGCCCAACAAAGCAGAATGATTATTATTTTAAAAAAGCAGATTTCTGAATCATAAGGTAGTTTTATTTTTAACTATTTGAAGAATCTCCATACTGTTTTCCATAGTGTATGCACTATTTTACACTGTTATACTGCTTTATAATTTGTCATAACACTTTCAACCACTTGACATGTTATTGCATCATATTGTATTATATCACCTCATATTATATCATGTTATAGCATACTCTTATATCTATGTGTAAAAACCTCATAACTATTGTGTAATTTCAAACAAAAGAATTGAAAACAGGATCTCAAAGAGATATTTGCACTCCCATATTCACTGCATCATTATTCACAATACTCAAGGGGTAGAAATAACCTAATTGTTCACTGATGGATGAATGGGTAAAGAAAATCTGGAATATTATTAAGCTGCACAAAAAGAAAGAAATCCTATCATATTCTACAACATGGATGAACCTTGAGGACTTTACGCTAAGTGAAATAAATCAGTCACAGAAGAATAAGTATTGCATGATTCAATTTGTATGAGGCATTTAAAGTAGTTAAAATCATAGAAGCAGAAGCTGAGGGAGGAGGGGCAAATGAAGAGTTGTCAATAGTTTTAGAGATCTACAGTACAACAATGTGCATGTAGTTAGCAATACTGCACTGTACACTTAAAGTTTTAAGAGAATAGATCTCATATTATGTGATTTTTACCACAATAAAATAAAAATACTCACCTCTCACTATTATAGCATTAAGTTAACAACATTGTTTATCAAAGAATTTCATAAGACAATATTGGCTTACCAACTTTATTCACATAGACAAAAAGGAAGCAATACTCTACTGCTCTTCCACCACAGAATAGTCAGCTCACATTGATTGAACATCTACTGCTATCTTCTTTGTAAGCTGCCTTATTTAGTTCTCTAAAGAAATCTGGAAAAATCAATATTATTTATGCAGTCATTGAGTCATTTAACAGATTTTTTTAAGCATTTGCTATTTGCCTCATACTATTTAAGGCACTGGAAATACAGGGGTGTACAAGACAATAAAATGATCTGACTTTATTAAGTTTAGATTCTGGTGAAGGAGACAAAAAATAAATGCTTAAACATTTTTATAAGTAGATATATGTGATATAATAGGAAGCAATCAAATAAAGTATGACACAATATAGTGAGTGTCAAGTGGTTGCAAGTGTTATGGCAAATTATAAAGCAGGGAGAGAAAATAGGGTCAGGAACTATTTTAGAAGGAAAGATCAGAGAAGAAAGGTCAGGGAGTGTCCCTCTGAGGAGATAGCCCTTGAATAGATCTGAATGAAGTTAAAGAAGAAGCCATACAATATCCAAGGAAAGCATTTCTGGCAGAGAGAAAAGCAAAGCAAATGCCAAGAGGGAGGAGCATGCATGGTATACTTGAAGAATAGTGAGGAGGCCAGTGTGACTAGAGTCCAGAGGAGGAAAGAAAACCTCAGAGAAGTTTCATTTTGCTTTTAGCCAGTGACCAACTGGTGCCTCAGCAGATTGGCTGACTCCAAAACTCGTGCCCATTCCATCACACTGAGCCATCTATTACAACAACCTGTTACACTATCATTGAGAATGGAACACAAACATTGAAAAATATGTTTCCAGAAGCATTTTATACAGCTATACTGGTAACCCACTCCCATTTTTCCACCCTGTCCAAGGAAAAACAGGACAAATATTTGTGATATTATGTATGACATTTAATTATTATTGTTGCTAAGAACAATTTTATTGTTATTATTGTTGTCGTTAAGAGGACTTTATGGTTAATAATATATAATATAGTCTTAGTTTACAAATATAATAATAATAATTAAGGACCAATATCTTTTTTTAACTTTAAGTTTACTTCTTAATAAAAGCCCAGGGGCTAGGCAAGGTGGCTCATACCTGTAATCTCAGCACTTTGGGAGGCTGAGGCAAAAGGATTGCTTGAGCCTTGACAAAATAGTGACGCCTGGTCTCTATTTAAAAAAAAAAGCCAGATGGCGGATGCCTCTAGTCCCAACTACTCTAGAGGCTGAGCCAGCTACTCCAGAGGCTGAGGCAGAAAGATTCCCCAAATCCAGAAGGTCGAGTAAACGATGATCACCCCACTGCACTCCAGTCTGGGCAACAGAATGAAACTCCTGACTTCAATATAAAAATAAAATCCAAGTGTATTTTCTATTCTTATTTTTGGTATCATGATACTGAAGAACACATTTAGCCTAGGCATGCATAATCCATTATCTTCAACAAAGATTGAAAGCAAAAGTTGTCTCCTACCTTTAGATCTTGAAAGTGTTGTTGGAGGTTTTGTCAAAGATGAGTTGGTTGAGGAATTGAAGCTTTGCTTCCAGAATCTCTATCCTGTTCTATTGGTCTATGTGCCAGTTCTTGTACCAATACCAGGCTGTTTTGATTACTGTAGCCTTATAGTAAAGTTTGAAGTCTGGAAGTGTGATACCTCCTGCTTTGTTTCTTTTACTAAGGATTGTTTTGGCTATTGGTGGTCGTTTATGTTTCCATATAAATCTCTGTATTGACATTTCCAGGTCTGAGAAGAATGATGTTGATAACTTAATGGGAATTGCATTGAATGTGGTACATATACACAATGGAATATTATGCAGCCATAAATAAGGACAAATATATGGACTTTGCAGCAAATTGGATGGATTTGGAGTCTATCATACTCAGTGATTTATCACAGAAGCAAAGAACTGAGTTCCATATGTTCTCACTCATAAGGTGAACTTGAACAACTATAATGCTATAAGAAAGTGATTGGCAGTAGTGGAAAACTGTCAGGGGAGGGGATTGGGACTGGCAGTTGAGGGAAACTGCTAGGGGAGGGAGGGGCATACCTCATCAACAAGGGTACCTGCATGATCAATGTTTGTATACCTAACCCTGAATTGTACCCCACATCTTTATAATAAATAAATAAATTTTTTTAAAAAGAAAGTGTTAGGAACATGTATAAAATATCACATGTATCCCCAAAATATGTACAACTATGATATATACATTTAAAAAGAATACATTATTTGAAAAATAAATAATTTTAAAAATGACATTCAGTAGTTAGTGCTTTTTTGATATTATAGTGATAATGATAAAGGAAAATATTATTTGAATTTTTTGCTGTTCCTCTTGAGACTCATTCTTCACAAAAAATAAATTATATCTGGGATGAAAAGTAAGATTTGTAAGGTTTCTTAACCACCACAAGATGCATATTTTTTTAAATGGCACATTTATATTGATTTTAAAGGATTCTATGTACAGTAATGCATTTACATTGTAAATACGAAACTAATCTCTTGATACAAGCTCCTTGGTAGCTCCTGAGAGCGCTATCAAAGATGTAAGAATTTGATGATTCTTTGAGAAAGTAAATTTTTTAAGGAACAGAAAAGAAAATTATTTTTTATGATTAGTAATATATCTCAACTTTAAAAATATTTGAATGAAGTTCAAGATTTAAGATAAACAGAAAAATTAATCAGGGGCTACATTTTGTATAATGGTGATCCATAGTAAGAACAAAAACAGAAAAATATTTGTCTATATAAGAAACATCATGATAGTTAAAGACTTGTGCAACATATAGACATCCTTAATGGAAACTAGAAATATAAAATAAAATAAATATAAAAAATTTATATTATTTATTTTTGAAGGAAAAATAAGTAAACTACTCTTACAATTTTGTATCTTCTCTGCAAACACCAGCCCATTAGTGTCAGTCAACTGTGTGTAGATTATTATTATTTCTAAGAAACCTATTATTAAAACTGATGGGATAGTCCTAGCCAGAGCAATCAGGCAAGAAAAAGAAATAAAGGTATCCGAATTGGAAAAGACTGTTTCTGTATGCTGAGAACTTCTTTCTCTGTATACTAGAGAATCCCAAAGACTCTTCCAAAAGACTCCTGGTCCTAATAAATGAATTCAGTAAGCTTTCAGGATACAAAATCAACACACACAAATCAGTAGCACTGCTATACATCAATAGTGACCAAACTGAGGCCCAAATCAATAACTCAATTACATTTACAATACCGTCCAAAAAGCTAAAATACCTAGGAATATATTTAACCAAATTCTGATGAAAGAAATTGCAGAGGACACAAACAAATGGAGAAAAATCTCATGCCCATGGATTGGAAGAATCAACATTATTAAAATGGTCGTATTACCCAATGTAGTCTAAGATTAAAACAATCCCTGTCAAACTACCTATGTCAATTTTTCATTTTTCACAGAATTAGAAAAAAGCAATCCTAAAATTCATATGGAACCAAAAAAGAGCTATCCTAATCAAAAAGAACAAAACTGGAGGCATCATATTACCTGACTTCAAATTATATTACAAGCCTGTAGTAACCAAAACAACATACTGGTACAAGAGCAGACAGATGGACCAATGGAACAGAATGGAGAATCCAGAAATAAACCCAAACACCTACAACAAACTAGTCTTCAACAACGTAGACAAAAACATGGACTGGAAAAAGAATACCCTAGTCAGCAAATGGTGTTAGGAAATTTGGTAGCTACATGGAAAAAAATGAAACTTGATACCTATCTTGCCTCATATACAGAAATTAACTCAAGATGCATGAACGACTTAAATGTCAGACCTGAAACCATAAAAATCTTAAAAGAAAACCTAGGAAAAACTCTTATGGACATTGGCCTAGGCAAAGAATTTATGGCTAAAATTCCAAAAGCAAATGCAACTAAAACAAAAATAAATAAGTGGGACTTAATTAAGCCAAAAAGCTTCCACATAGCAAAAGAAACAATCAACAGAGCAAATAGAAAATCTACAGAATGGGAGAAAATATTTCCAAATGATATATCTGACAAAGGACTTATATCCAGAATTTCCAAAGAACTCAAACAAATCAGCAAGAAAAAAGCAAATGACCCCATTAAAAAGTGGGCAAATGATTTGAACAAATGTCTCTCAAAAGAAGATATAGAAAGGACCAACAAACATATTTTTTAAAAGTTCAATATCACCAATAATAAAAATGAACATTTGTATACCTAACCCTTAATCGTACCCCACATCTTTAAAATTAAAAATTTTAAAATTAAAACCAAAAAACCCAATAACCAGGGAAATGCAAATTAAAACCACAATGAGATACTATGTTACACCAGTCAGAAAGACCATTATTAAAAAATCAAGAAACAATAGATGCTGTCATACATGCAGAGAAAAGGGAACACTTATACACTGTTGGTGGGCATGTAAATTAGTATAACCTCTATGAAAAGTGGTATGGAGATTACTCAAAAATTCTAAAACTAGATTTCTCATTTGGTCCAGCAATCCCAACTACTGGGTATTTACCCTAAGGAACATAAGTTGTTATATTAAAAAGACACCTGCACTTTCATGTTCATTGCAGCACAATTCACAATGGGTGTATACAGGGCAAGCCAAAAAAAATTATATGCACGCTTTAAGTATGACGTTAGCTCAAAAGATGGCATTAATCAAATGAATGCTAGCATCACCATGCGACAGGCAGGACAGAAAAAAAATGGCGGAAACACAGTTGAGTGAACGTCATACTACACATTGCTACTGTAATTCAATTCAACTTTGAAAAGTAATACATAGATAACATCACTTAAGATGTGTATATCCCCTGTATAGGCCACTTTCCATTATCCACTGATCGGTAGATGGGCCTTTAGGTTGATTACACATTTTTGCAATTTTAAATTGTACTGTGACGAACATGTCGGTGTCTTTTTTATATAACACCTCCTGTATGCATCATGGAATACTATACAGCCATAAAAAAGAATGAAATCATGTCCTGTACAGCAACATGGATGGAGCTGGAGATCATCATCCTAAGCAAACTGACTCAGAAACAGAAATCCAAACATCACATGTTCTCACCCATATGCTAAACATTCACAAAGATGAAAATAACAGACACTGGGGACACTAATGTGGGAGGGTGGGCTGGGATTCAGAAACTACCTTTGGGGAACAATGCTCACTATGTGGAGAATGGGCAACCTGAGACCCAATCCCCACCACTACACAATATGTCCATGCAACAAACATGTACTTGTACCACCGAACCTAAAAATTTGCCACTACTATGATAGCAGGTTCATACGCATGTGTATTTCCTAAATAAAAAAGAAAAATAAAAAATAACAATAAGAAGAAAATATAGAAGAGAAAAAATTTTAATCTATGAGGGAGACCCAAAATAGACAAGAATTTATTTATTAAAAAAATAAAACTGATGGTCGTGGAGCAAGTTACAAGGGAGCCACAAAGAGGCAATTAATAGTTTTGAAACTGGAAATGATGAAACTAGAGACAATGCCCCTTTAAAAGATGCCTATCTGGCTAGAACAAAAAACAACTAATTCTCCTGATAAGACAAGCAACAACATTCCCTTTAATGCTTTTACATACATTTTTGACAAGAAGGTTTTACTTTTTACAAATACTAACATGAGGAACTACCCTTGTCATATGAAAGTGAAAATTGTGTTTTATTATAGAACTCTTAATTATTTAAAAAATGAAAAAAGTCTTCATTGCATCAAAGTATGCATTTCTGTTTTGGAAATAAAATGCTAAATGCATTTTAAAATCTTGTAACTATTATAGTGAGCATAACATAATCAAAAAAATTATTCGGAAAAAGTGGCCAAGTTTTTCCATCTTCATTTCTACAAATGTTCTCAATTGCCTAAACTGTTACAGTATTATTTAAAACTAAATTGAATGCAGTAAATGAATTTGCTATCAACAAAATTGTCAATATATTTGGTGAAAGCAGTAGGTTTTGTAAAATGTTTTACCCTGAGGAATGTTGATCCTCAAAACTACACATTGCATATCCATTGTGTTCTGCTTGTTTCTCCTATTAGAAAACAGAGTTGATGATGGAGAGAAAAGTCATTGACAGGAGGGAATGAACACGGGCATGTTTATAATCTTATTTAATCCCATTCAAAGAGATTTCATATTTAATTCTCTACTTCTCTTTTTGTGTTTCCAACTCTAAACCGATACTTTGCCAGTCACCCAATAACTCCAAGGAGAAATCTAAGTCCACCTTTGAAGTTCTTGAAAAGCCTTTACCACTGTAATTAATTACTGCTAAATCTTTCCTGTGACTTATGCAACAAAAAATTTTCAATAAATTTATTTGTTCTCAAGCTCCAGTCTTGGTATTTGTGTTCTCTCTCTCTCTCTCTCTCTCTCTCTCTCTCTCTCTCTCTCTCTTGCTGGCATGTCAAGGTTCTTCAACTCTCAGAGTGCCAATTTTCTTATCTGTAAGTTTGTCATAAAATACCCATTTTATAAAGTTATCTTAAAGATTCGCTTAACTGCAATAAGGTATGTAAATGTCATAGCATAACGTCTAGCATGCTTTACAAATGGATGTATAAGAGCAAACCTCCCTGCAGCGGATGCCGTTGAGAGCAAGTGTAAGACTAGCTAAATCCTAAAGATTGGCTGGATCATTAGACATTTTTTCTCTAAATCCCCTCTACTCCCTTCTCCAACCAACTCTGTGCTCTAAGGGAACAGGAACTGGAGAGATACCTTGGAGAATAGCCAAAGACTTCATGGATTACAGAGACATTCTGCCTTCTCCTGCTGTTTTCTTCGCTCCTCTCTTGCAGTGAAACCTATAACTCTATGGACAACGTCAGCATTGACAAAACAAATTTTAGACTAAGATTCAAGGAGCAGCTGCCCAAATCCCCATAGAACTGTGTTACCAAGGTTGTTGCTGTAGAATCAAGAAGTCACCGCTGTCAGTTTCAGAAACCTATGGCCCATGTTATAATCCACAGTAACAACCAGGATGCCTTACATCCTGCCTGTCTTCCCACTTAACTTGGTTCTCAATTCAAGTTCCACGCAAGAGCATCTGATTGGTGGAACACAGATCACCTTCAGATTCCTAGCTGCAAGGGAGTTTTTCAATCTACAAAGTACAGAAAGGCACACTAGAAAATGTTGGGATAGAAGCGCCAGTCACTCCTCAGCCTCTCCTATGGTATACCATCAAGCTCGAGCAGTTGCTGATGACCTTTCTTCAGCATCTGAAAAGACTGAAAAAGCCACAACTGCAGATTGAGGCTTATAATTAATGAAAGGTATCGTAAGCTGAAGGAAAGGGATTGTGAACCTCAAAAGAAGTGATATGAAAATCATCTTTTCAAGGATATTAAATATAAGAATCTTCATGAATACAATTTCTCTAAACAGTAAAATCTCTTTAAAATTTTTTTTTCTTATTTACTTATTTATTATTTTAAAGATGTGGTGTACAATTCAGGGTTAGGTATACAAATGTTCACTATGCAGGTATCCTTGTTGACAAGGTGTGCCCCTCCCTCCCCTGGCAGATTCCCTCAGCTGCCAATCCCACTCCCTCCTTCCTTAGCAGTTTCCCTCTACTGCCAATCTCTACCATCATTTCATTTTTGTCCCAGTTTTATTGACAAATAAAAGGCACATATGTAGCCGGGTTCGGTGGCTCAGCCTGTAATCCCGCGCCTTTGGGAGGCTGAGGTGAGTGGATTGCCTGAGCCCGCGGGTTCGAGACCCGCCTGGGCAAGCGAGACCTCATCTCTACAATAAATCAAAAAATTAGCCGGGCGTG
>CAUYQG010278338.1:0-10458 GCA_963574415.1 Tarsius wallacei
TAACTTACATTTACTAGGTTATAATTTCCCTATTTATTTGCTCTCTTTTTTTTTTTTGAGTTGGAGTCTCACTCTGTCGCCCAGACTGGAGTGCAGTGGCCACTCCCGGCCACTGCAGCCTCCATCTGCTGGGCTCTGGCGATCCTTCCGCCTCAGCCTTTCAAGTAGCTGGACCTACAGACGTGTGCTACCACGCCCGGCTAATTTTTTGATTTATTGTAGAGATGAGGTCTCGCCAAGTTGCCCGGGCTGGTCTCGAGCCCGCGGACTCAGGCAATCCACTCACCTCAGCCTCCCAAGGTGTGGGATTACAGGTTGAGCCACTGAGCCCGGCTGAAAGAACTTAATTTTAAAAAATGCTTTTTGGCCGGGCTCGGTGGCTCAGCCAGTAATCCCAGCACTTTGGGAGGCCGAGGCCAGTGAATTGCCTGAGCCCGCGGGTTCGAGACCAGCCCGGGCAACTTGGTGAGACCTCGTCTCTACAATAAATCAAAAATTAGCTGAGCATGGTAGTACACGCCTGTAGTTCTGGCTACTCAGAAGGCTGAGGCGGAAGGATCGCTGGAGCCTGGCAGGTGGACGCTGGGGAGGCCGTGAGTGTGACACTGCACTCCAGCCTGGGTGATGGAGTGAGACTCCAACTCAAAAAGAGAAAAATGTTTTTTGCAATGTGGTACATAAACATGATGGAATATTACGCAGCCATAAAGAAGGATAAAATTATGAACTTTGCAGCAATTTGGATAGACTTAGAGGTCTGTAATACTGAGTGATCCATCACAGACAAAGAACTGAGTATCACGTGTTCTCACTCATAAATGGACCTTGAACAACTATCGTAATACTGTAAAAAGGGATTGGCAGTAGTGGGAAACTGCAGTGGTTGGGGACGGGATTGGCAGTAGTGGGAATCTGCTGGGGGGAGGGGCACACCATCAACAAGGGTACCTGCATAATGAACATTTGTATACCTAACGCTGAACTGTACCCCACCATCTTAAAAATAAAAATTAAAAAAAAAAATGTTTTCTGTGTCTGGGTCTCGCTCTGTCACCCAGGCTGTAGTGCAGTGGCATGATCGTGGCTCACCGCAGCCTCAGTCTCTTGGGCGCAATCGATCCTCCCATCTCAGCCTCAACCCCCCCAAGTGGCTGGGACTACAGGCACGTGCCACCATCCATACCCGCATAATTTTTTAAGTTTTTTGTAGATATGAGGTCTCGCTATTTTGTTCAGGCTCCTCGAATGCCTGGACTCGAGCAATCCTCATTTCCTAGACTCCCAAAGTGCTGGGATTATGTGAGCCACCATGCCTGGCTGCAGAAGAACTTACAAGGAGAAATAAAATACATATTCGTGGCACAAAGGAAAAGGTGGCATGGTGTCCCTTTGTATTTGAGACGGCTAAAAGCCTCCAGCTCTGCTTCATTCAGAGAGTGGGAAGGACCATGACAGAAGAGGGGTCAGTGGCTGTCCTGACACAAGGAGGATTTCTCCTGAAGCCCTGATACTCCTTCGAGAATGGGGCTTTTCCCATCAAAAAAGACAGGTTATGACCTGTAAAGAATTGGACAGGCACAGATAACCCGAGTTGACTTGCCTTATATGAGAGAGGACTAAGGGCTTACCAACACCATAAACATTGTCTGCAGACATTCAGGTGTCCAGACAATTGCGTGGCCTAAGGTTCTCCCTGCTAGGACCGCCCCCATGGTGTCTTCCTCCTTTACCCCAGCTGACATCAGATCCCCAAGAACGCTGCATGCCCTGAGCAGTGTCACCTGCCCCCGGAAGCGGCATCTGATTAGACCTGTTCTTCAAGAAACAACCCTGCTCAGCACTGCTAGGCTCACCTCTCCTCGACTCCTGCCTGCTCCAAGCAGATCACCTGTAATGAATGACCCATGCCATGTCTTAACTCCAGCTGCTACGAGGACATGGTCTCCTCAGACTCTAATGCGGTCAGGGCTGTGATCAGGACAGAAAGGCCACTTTGAATACAATCTGTGCTGGTCTCTATTTCTTTATTACTTTGTTCCAGCGTCTGCCTCCATCATTCTATTAAAGTGGCTCTCATTATTAATATCTATGACCTCTATTTCCAGAGCTTTTAGTCCCAAGTGTATTTTGAGTTCTTGCCTCAGTATTTGACACTACTGACCACACCCTCCTCCTCTTTCTTTTTTTTTTTTTTTTTTGAGTCAGGGTCTGACTCTGTCACCCAGGCTGAAGTGCAGTGGCACTATCATTGCTCACCAGAGCCTCAAAATCCTGGACTCAGGTGATTTTTCTGCCTCAGACTCCCACGTACCTGAGATTACAGGTGTGTGCCCCCACACCCGGCCGATTTCTTTATTTATTGTAGAGATGATGTCTCACTATGTTGCCCAGGCTGGTCTTGAACCCATGGGCTTAGGCGATCTTCTCACCTTGGCCTCCCAAAGTGCTGGGATTACAGGCGTGAGCCACTGCACCCAGCCTGGTTAATTTTTTAAATTTTTTGTAGAGGTGGGGGTCTCGCTATGTTGCCCAGGCTGGTCTCGAACTCCTGGGTTCAAGCGATCCTCCAGCCTCAGCCTCCCAAAGTGCTGGGATTACAGGTGTGAGTCACCACACCCGGCCCAATGCTCTTCTTGAAACTCTCTTTGGCTTCTCTGATCTCTCATGTTTCTTCCACCTGTCTCCCAGCTTCTTTTCAAACCAGCCTTTGCTAGTTTACCGTGTTCTCCATGGTGGTTGGCTGCAATTCCTCGAGGTTCAGTCCTAGCTGCCCCTTTTCTCTCATCTGTCCTCAGTTTGTAGCTGATCTCACTGATGCCCATGGCATCAATGATCAAAACTTACCTGAGATCTCCACACTGATAATTCTATCCCGGACCTCTCCTATGAACTCCGGACCTGCAGATGCAATTCCTACTGAAATATCACAGTCTCATGGGCATTGTTATGGGTTAAATTGTGTCCCCTTAAAAATAGAAGTTGAAGTTCTCATCCCAGCACCTCAGAATGTGACTTTATTTGGAAAGAGGTCTTTGCAGGTGCACTTAGTGAAGATGAGGTCATCGTGGCCTAGGGTGGACCCTGCATCCAATTATGATTGGTGCCTTTATAGGCAGAGAAAAGCCAATGTAAAGACAGACACACACAGAGATTGCCATGCTATGATGGAGGCAGAGCTTGGTGTGAGCTGCCACAAGCCAGGGATGCTGGGGACCATCAGAAGCTGGGAGAGGCAGGGAGGGATCCCCACTGAGAAGCACGGGCCTGCCAACACCTTGGAAACTGACCAGGACCTCACCCTTCCACCTCCTGTCCTTCATTCCCTAGATGGAAATCCTAATTTAGTCCTATTAGTTTTCCTTTCGAAGATGTCTTGAATTCAGCTGTGTTTTTATATGGGCTTTCAAACTATTGAAATCTAAGCCTGGCACAGTGGTTCACGCCTGTAATCCCAGCACTTTGGGAGGCGGAGGTGAGAGGACCTGAGCCCAAAGGTTTGAGACCAGCCTGGGCCACTGGGCAAGACCTCGTCTCTACAATAAATAAAAAAAATCAGCCGAGTGTGGTGGCGTGCACCTGTAGTTCCAACTACTTGGAAGGCTCAGTTGGAACGATTGCCTGACCCCCGCAGGTCGAGGCTGTGGTGGCCATGAGTGTGCCACTGCATTCCAGCCTGGGCAACAGAGTGAGACTCTGACTCAGGAAAAGAGAGAGAGAGAGAAAGAGATGAGGTGAACTGGGTAGAGTTGTGGCTTGTGAGTTCTCGCCTGCCTGGATCAATAACTCTGCACATTGAGAGCTGAAGAATTCTCAGAGCTGCTCCCTAGAAGTGCTCCCAGTCTGGAAAAGTTCTTGAAGATGGGAAATGAGAAATTAGAACCCCAAAGACCATATCAGGATCTTTTTCTTAAATTCAAACTTACTTCACAGAAAGCTCTCTGATAAAATTTCTCATACTTTATTAGTCTTCCTCTTGATGGTTAGATTAAACTGACAGTGATAGAATGGTTATGACCATGGAAACAAATGAGTAAAACATAGTAAAGACTGTGTTCATGATCTCGTTTTTTTTTTTTTTTTTTCCCCTTGGAGTTGGAGTTTCACTCCGGCATCCAGGCTGGAGTGCAGTGGCATGCTCACGGCCACTGCAGCCTCAACTTGCTGGGCTCAAGCGATCCTTCTGCCTCAGCCTTCCAAGTAGCCAGAACTATAGGTGCATGCTATCATGCCCGGCTAATTTTTTTGATTTATTGTAGAGACGAGGTCTCGCCAAGTTGCCCAGGCTGGTCTCAAACCTCTGGACTCAGGCAATCCCCTCACCTCGGCCTCCCAAAGTGCTGGGATGATAGGCTTGAGCCACCACACCCGGCCAATCTCATTTTAAACCTAATGAAGAGAACACAACAGACCTGCCATCGAGTGGCCACTGCATGCTACCACCATGATCCTTGGCACTGTCACTGACCAACACTTCAGCACATGCATGGGTTATGACCCGGCCCTGTGGGATGACCACCTGATATGGCAGCCATTGCTTATTTGTTGTTAAAGATGTCTCAATTGTAATTAATTTAAAAACATCCTCTTTCATCTAATATGGGCATGAGTAGGGGAGAGAGAGTGGTCCGTGAATGGCACGATCCTTGATACTCTTGAGGATTCTTGGGCCTTGGGTTGAAATTTATGGGTCTAAACCAAATGGCTGTGTAACAACCTAGCTTCAGCCAGAGTCTGAGGCAGCCAACAGGGCCCTTCACCTGTTGAACTTGTCCTATGCCTTGGAGTTTTTGTGCCCTGGAATTGCCTTCCTCTTGATGGTCAGATTAAGCTTCCCGGGAGCTTTCAAGCTGGTTGGCAGACTAGCCACAGGTGGCCTATGGCCTCCAGCTGCAAATGTGTTGGGCTTGCAGTGCTTGACACCTTCCCTCTGCCTTGGAGATTTTGCTAAACTGTTGCAACCTGTCAGAACAAGGTCAGGGAATCGGGCTTCTAAGTACCTGCAGGGTGCTGGGCAGTGAGACAGGAGCAAGGGCTGCTGAGGTCTGGTGGAGGAGTCTGAGAGCACAGAGGGATCAGGCTCTGAGTCTCAGGAGGACTCAGGGAAGTGCTCTAGCACCCTGAATAGCACCCCGGCAGTGCCCAGCACTAGCGCAAAGGCTGTCTATAAAGTTGACTCCATATTATCCAATGGCCCCACTGTCTAGATCAGATGAATCCCAAACTGAGCTGTTTATCATGATCACCCAAAGGCATGCTTAAAGACATGAATGCCAAGGTCCCATTTGTGATGCTTCTGCTGCTGTGAATCTGACGTAGCTACTGGGATCGGTATTTTTACAAAGCTTCCAGGTCGTTCAGATGAGTAGTCACATTTGGAAACCACTGCAATAGACAGAATTTAATTGATTGTTTTTTGTTTGTTTGGATTTTGAGTTGAAATCTCACTCTGTCGCCCAGGCTGGAGTGCAGTGGCACGCTCATGGCCACCGCAGCCTCGACCTGCTGGGCTCAAACGATCTTCCGCCTCAGCCTTCCAAGTAGCTGGAACTACAGGCACACACACGCCACCACGCCCGGCTAATTTTTTGGTTTATTGTAGAGATGAGGTCTTGCCAAGTTGCCCAGGCTGGTCTCGAACCCGTGGGCTCAGGCAATCCTCTCACCTCGACCTCCCAAGGTGCTGGGATTATAGGCATGAGCCACTGCGCCCTGCTTAATTGATTGTTAAAGACAGATCCTCACTCCCATCCCGCAAAGGGCTTTCACTATCCACATTGGAAGGCAGGGCCACACCCCCTAGTGTGGTCTCTGTTGGTCAAGCATGAATGGGAGCCTGATCACAGATAAGTTTCTTCTGATTCTTACTAGACTCTGTCCTTTGTTTGACCATCTCTCTTAGCCTAGTGCAGGGGCCAGCCAGGTCTGGTGTCTGCATGGCTCTGACTTTGCTTCATCTTCTACCAACAATAATGATAATAGTTAGAATTATCGCTGCCTACATCACTGATATCTCTTTAAGTGTAATTGACAGTCCCTTATCATTTTTATTGACTTTGCCCTACTTTGGCATTATTTGCTCCACTGTCCACCCCTCCCAGAATTCCCAGCTTCAGTCATTGCAATTTGTAATCAATAATAGTTGTAACTGATTAAGTACCTTCATGAAATTCAAAGTCTCAGGATGAACATCTGAGAACTTTTCCTCAAGAGTTTCCTGGAAAATAAAGTTTAAAAATTCAACATCACATAACAGTAAAGCAATGTATCCTTTTAATATATTGGTAATAAGAACATTTTCGAGGAAGATCCCCTAGTATGTTAGATACTTTCTCTTAAAGATTTTTTATTTTATTTTATTTTATTTTTTTGAGCTGGAGTCTCACTCTGTCACCCAGGCTGGAGTGCAATGGCACACTCACGGCCACCACAGTCTCAACGTGCTGGGCTCAGGTGACCCATTTGCCTCAGCCTTCCAAGTAGCTGGAACTACAGGCACGTGCCACCGTGCCTGGCTAATTTTTTGATTTATTGAAGAGATGAAGTATCGCCAAGTTGCCCAGGCTGGTCTCGAACCTGTGGGCTCCGGCAATCCTCTCACCTTGGCCTCTCAAAGTGCTGGATTATAGACGTGAGCCACTGTGCCTGGCCTAAACATGTTTATATATAATTTTTTGCTAAAGTGTAAAGGTATGAAAGACATGACACTAGACTTATTTTTTTTTAATTTTCATGATGTCTGGCAATTAATGCTGGGCAAAGTGGGTCCCAGTGTCCCCATCTGAAATCCTAAAGCAGGGCTATAATATCTGTGCCTGCCAGGTGTGGTGGCTCAAGCTTGTAATCCCAGCATTTTGGGATGCCAAGACGAGAGGATTACCTGAGCCTAGGGGTTCGAGACCAGCCTGGGCATCTTGGTGAGACCTCATCTCTACAATATATATCAAAAAATCCGCCGGGCATGTTAGCATGCACCTGTAGTTCCAGCTACTTGGAAGGCTGAGGCGGAAGGATCGCCTGAGCCCAGTGGGTTGATGCTGGGTTGGCTGTGAGCCTGCCACTGCACTCCAGCCTGGGTAGACAGAGTGATACTCTGACTCAAAAAAATTTATTAATATAGGTGCCTGATTTGCTTCTAAGGAAGCTTTGAGCATTCATGAAAATACATTGAACTACACGTATAAGAGCACTCTAGAAATCAACTGATTGAAAAACAATTCAGAATAGCGGGGAGTGAAGGGATGGAGAAACTTCAAAGATAATGGTAATATTCTGCCTCTTCAACTGGGCAGCAGAGACGTGGAGTTTGTTGAATATTATTCCTCAAATTAAATGCATGTAAATATTCTTTTGTAAACTTTAACCTTGTAAGTCAACCTTAATCTTGTATTATATTTGTTACACGTTTTAAACAAATACAATAAAAAGAAAACCAGAATAGATAAAGGTATTATGTGAAATCATTGATTTACAAAATGAACAAGCGTCTAGAGGTAGTTGGGTAGTTCGTACCCATCATCAATCATGATCTGGCCTCTCAGGTTTTCCCCATCCCTACACCGCCGACTCTAACACAGCGTAAGTGTGAACACATGCCTCTCCTGAGTCCTTTCTTTCTGTAGGCAAACTCTAGACCATATGGGTTTTAAAGATCATAGCTTGAACTTAAGGAACACAGACAGCACATCAACCTCTACAGAGAGTAAAAGGGATGGCCAGGCACGGTGGCTCACACCTGTAATCCCACTTTGGGAGGCCGAGGTGAGAGGATTGCTTGAGCCCAGGAGTTCAAGATCAACCTGGGCAACACAGTGAGACCTCATCTCTATTAAGAAAAAAATCAAGCAATTAGTTGGGTGTGGTGGCATGCACCTATAGTCCCAGCTACATGGGAGTCTGAGGCAAGAGGATCGCTTGAGCCCAGGAGGTCAAGGCTACTCAGGAGGCTGAGGCACCTCGGGAAGCTGAGGTGAACTCAAGTGCTCCTCCTGCCTTGGCCTCCAAAGTGCTGGGATTACAGGCGTGAGCCACCATGCCCAGCCAGGAAACAACGACCTCTTTAAAGAAAGCGGCAACACAAACAGTAAAACAGAGAAGTTTACCATGTCTTCTGGTTCAGGGATACTGACGCCATGGAAAAATTGGTTACTTTTAAAGATAGATTGATGTCTTGGGATTAGTTTTCCTGTAAAATACAAACCACGTTGTAACTCAAACATTTGGCAAAGAATAATGAAGTGTGTAAGTGTCTAACTTCTGAGGTGAGGTATGAAAGACTACATTGTGCCTGGTTGTCCCCCCGCCCGCCACTCCCCTTGCCCTGTGTGGTTTGGTTGTTACTCAGCCTCCATCAAGCACCAAGGGGAGAAAGTGGCGTTTAGGGCGCTACACACATGATCTCACACGCCATCTCAACTGATGGTGTCATCTCACAACGGCAGTTGCTATTTTTTTAACTTTATTTTAAAGATGTGGGGTACAATTCAGGATTAGGTATACAAGTGGTCATCGTACAGGTAAAATTTGGGCCTCCCTTTGGTCCCCACATCAGTGACTGTTTTTAATCTCCACTGTACCAGCGAAGAAAAGGAGCCTTGAAGAGGCTTAATAACTTGTCCAAGGTCACGTGGTAACTAAGGATTCAAACTCAGGTCTGCCTACTGTAAATTTCCAGAAGCTTTTAAGGAAACCAAGCGATGCAGCAATATACACTTCCGGTGAGGCCGATAGTGGTGGTCTACCCCACATTTTTCATGCTGCAGAATTCTCTAGAAGAATGTGTTGGAACCAAACAGGGAACTCTCCAGCGGCCATGCTGCAGGAGAGCCCATGGGAAGGAATGAAATGCTCACTGGTGTAGAGAGGTGTCACTCTGTGCATCCCTGTTAATGGTGTGAAGCCTTGGTGAGAAACTTTCATAACCATCAGAGGTCATCATGCACCTAACGGTTACTACAGGCAGGCACTGACTGAGTATGAGGTCCGACAATTAGGTTCGTGAATCATCCTAGAAAAGGTGCTCCATACCTCATTGCCGGATATCACTACGGTCACCTTTGAAATACTCCCCTTGGGAAGCTGTGCACCGATGCCAGTGCCTAGTCCACTCGTCAAAGCAATTTTGGAACTCCTTTTCTGGAATGGCCATCAGAGTTGTCATTCTTGGTTGCAGGCTGACAATTAACTTCATAAACTTGCCACCATGTGCTTACGTTGGCAGCACTGCATGGATAAGTATATTGGAACCCCCTCCCTACTCATCTGATCTTGCCCCCAGTGACTTTTTTCTTTACCTGAAGACAAAGGAAATATTGAAAGGAAGACATTTGATGACATTCAGGACATCAAGGGTAATACGACGACAGCTCTGATGGCTATTCCAGATAAAGGGTTCCAAAATTGCTCTGATGGGTGAACTAAGCGCTGGCATTGGTGTATAGCTTCCCAAGGGGAGTACTTTGAAGGTGGCCATAGTGATATTCAGCAATGAGATATGCAGCACTTTTTCTAGGATGAGCTTAATTGTTGGATCTTGTACACCGTTGTCCTGTACATTGAGGCAGGAGACTCAACTTTCAAGAGCACCTTAGCCTAGTTACCATCCATATCATTCCAAAGGGGGTGGGGGGTGTGAGAATTTCTGCAAGGGTAACTTCAAGTCTAAACCAACTCTT
This sequence comes from Tarsius wallacei, assembly GCA_963574415.1. NCBI lineage: Eukaryota > Metazoa > Chordata > Mammalia > Primates > Tarsiidae > Tarsius > Tarsius wallacei. Next base: position 9,672 of record CAUYQG010278338.1, read on the forward strand.
GTTTGTTTCCATGTTGTTATCAGCATGGCTGTGGGTTGAAATGTGTCCTCTCAAGACAGGTTGAAGTCCCAGGTCCCGGTACCTTTGAATAAGGCCTTATTTGGAAATGGGTCTCCGCAGATGGAATTGGTTAAGATGAGGCCACTCCAGATGAGGGTTTTACTGACACGTGATGGAAGCTCGTGAAAGAAACCCCTGAGTCCCATTTTGTACTTAAATGGCTGTTCGATGGTAGAGTTTCCTCACTTATAAAATAGGCACAATTAAAAACGTGTTCACTTCCTTAATGGGTCTTAATGGGTCTTTCTTAAGACCCAAAGAGATGATGTGTGTGAAAGTAATTCGTAAATTCTGAAGTACTACATAAAGAAGATGTGTTGGCCGGGCTCGGTGGCTCAGTCTATAATCCCAGCACTTTGAGAGGCTGAGGCAAGTGGATTGCCCAAGCCTGTGGGTTCGAGACCAGCCCAGACAACTTGGCGAGCTCTTGTCTCTACAATAAATAAAAAATTAACCAGGTGTGGTAGCGCACGCCTGTGGTTCCGGCTACTTGGAAGGCTGCTGTGGAAGGATTGCCGGAGCCCAGCAGGTTGACGCTTGGGTGGCACTGCACTCCAGCCTGGAAGATGGAGTGAGACTCCAACTCAAAAAAAAAAGTGGCTCAGTTACACCTTCCCTGCCCAGGTTGTGTCAGCATTTGGCCTCACTGGATGCCACATTAGGGTAAAATGGAGAGCCAGATTAGAATGCTCTGGTTGCAAAAAGGCAGGATCCTACTAGAATTGGT
>CAUYQG010278355.1:0-21557 GCA_963574415.1 Tarsius wallacei
GCTAATTATTTATTTTTTTATAGACAAGGTCACATTATGTTGCCCAGTCTGGTCTCGAACTCCTAGACTTAACTTATAGAGGCAGGAGAGTAGATACACATCTCTTAGAGTTTCAACACTAAGGGCAGAAACAAAAGAAGATTACTCTCCGTTTCACTTCAGTTTTACTGCTAGTCAGATAGTTAATTACCATAGCTGATAACCCCATGAATAATTATCCCTCCTTTGTGCCTAGTTTATCACTGTATATTCTGCACTGCCTCTATTAGAATAATTGGTTATACTATTTGTCACTTATTTCCCTGTTTGGTTCCCTACTTGATTGTGAATTCTCTCAGTTTTTAGTTGTGAGAAAGAGCCATCCTCAGGCTGAAAAACAGCAGCCACATGGTCCTTTGAAACTTGAGAGCAGGGAGCAAGAATTTATCCTTATCTGCTCCCCATTCTAATGCCCAAAGCCAGGCATACTCAACAATGTATTCATTGGCTTAATGACTGAGCCATGGATTAGACAGTGGTTTGTTACAGCAGTCATGCAGTGCTTAATGATGAGGATACATTCTGAGAAATGAGTTAGGTGATTTTGTTTTTGTGCGATTGTCATGGATGGTCTAAACTACTGTATACCTAGGCTCTATGGTCCAGCCTATTCCTCTTGGGCTACAAACCTGTACAGCATGTTACTGTACTGATTACTGTAGGCAACTGTAACACAGTGGTAAGTATCTGTGTATCTAAACATATCAAAACATAGAAAGGTACAGTAAAACTACAGTATAAAGATAAAAAAGGATACAGCTGTAGAGGGCATTTACCATGAATAGAGCTTGCAGGACTGGAAGTTGCTCTGGGTATCCAATATCACTGGATACTACACTAAATTTATTTAAAAACGTCTTTCTTCAATAATAAATTAACCTTAGCTTGCTGTTAGTTTTTTACTTTATATACTTCCATATTTTAACTTTTTGACTCTTTTGTAATCCCACTTAGTTAAAATATACAATTAATTGTACAGTTATACAATAATATTTTCTTTTTTTGTATCCTTATTCTATAAGCTTTTTTTTTTTTAACTTTCTCAACTTCTTTGTTAAAAACTAAGCCACAAACACGCATATTAACCTAGGCCTACACAGGGTCAGGATCATCGATATCACTGTCTTCTACCTCCACGTCTTAACCCACTAGGTTTTCAGGGCCGTGACACGTATGGAGCTGTCATCTTCTATGATGACAATGCCTTCTGTTGGAATACCTTCTGGAGGAGGTATTTAACAGTTAACTTAAAAGGTATTTAACAGTTAACTTAAAAAAAAAAAAAAGGCCAGGCTCGGTCACTCAGCCGTAATCCCAGCACTTTGGGAGGCCCAGGCCAGTTGATTGCCTGAGCCCACGGGTCAGAGACCAATCCCAGGCAACTTGGTGAGATCTCGTCTCTACAATAAGACTCAAAAAATTAGCCAGGTGTGGTAGCGCCTAACTGTAGCCTGTAGTTCTGGCTACTTGGAAGGCTGAGGCGGAAGAATTGCCAGAGCCTTGCAGGTCGACGCTGGAGTGGCGGTGAGTGTGCCACTGCACTCCAGCCTGGGCGACAGAGTGAGACTCCAACTCAAAAAAAAAAAAAAAGTAGATGGAGTTCATGCTAAAATAATGATTAAAAAAAGTATGGTATAGTAAATTTAAGAATCGGTAACATAGTCATTTATTTTTATTTTTTATTTTTATTTATTTATTTTTGAGTCAGAATCTCATTATGTTGCTCAGGCTGGAGTTCAGTGGCATGATCATGGCTCACCACAGCCTCGACCTCCTGGGCTCAGACAATCCTCCCCCCTTAGCCTTTCCAATAGCTGGGACTACAAGTGTGCTGCCATGCCCAGCTAATTTTTTGTTGCTGTTGTGGAAATGAGGTCTCGCTATGTTGCCCAGGTTGGTCTTGAACTCATGGACTGAAGCAATCCTCTTGCCTCAGCCTCTCAAAGTGCTGAGATTATAGGCATGAGCCACCACACCCGGCCAGGAAATGCATAGACATTTATTATCATGTATTTATCATCAAGTATATCATTATGTACTATACATAATTGTATGTTTATACCACTGACAGTGCAGTAAGTTTATTTACACCAGCATCACCAGAAACACGAATAATGCGTTGCACTACAGCATTAAGACTGCTATGATATCACTATGCGACAGGAATTTTTCAGTTCTGTGATAACCTTACAAGACCACCATCATGTATGTGGCCCATCATTGACTGAAACACTGTCATGCAGTGCATGGCTGTATTTGTTTGACATTTAATTTGGGCCATTGCCTTAAATGCTTGCGTGTGCACGTGCACACACACACACACACACACACACACACATACACATACACGCTCACACATTCATACATACCCCTCACACTCTAGCATCTGCAGGTGGGTGAGCCCTCAGTCTGCAGCTGAAAAGCAACCCAGAGGTCACCACTGTGCATAGTAGTTTGCACACAGACCCATCTGAGACAAAGTTTGATACTGAAAGTGTGCCTGGATGGGTGAATGAGCCAACTTTCTAAAGAGATGCCCTAGGGTTCATACCCCACTTTTCTGCAGTCAGGGATGGGTGAACTCAGCCGCTACTAAAAGGTGAGCCATCCTGAGATATGTGTCATAAGTTGCCAATGCATGTTGTAGAAAATTAAGGAAACTTGCATTTTTGAAAATAAGCTAGTGTGATTTTTTAAAATTCCTAGATAAACTCATAAATGTTTCACTTTTTATATTATTACAGAGACTTGCAACATTTCCCCTTATCTTGTACAGCTGAAGATCTGGAAGAGATTGTAGACCTTTCTCCCAGATTCTTGCTTTTTTTTTTTTTTTAACGACAGGCTGTAGTTTAGATGTTCCAGGCTCTTCACAGGACTGTCTTCTTGGGAGGTCAGGCAGACAAGGATCTTTAACTCAGATGAAGGATGGGTTGATGGGGGCTGGTCACTCGCAGGTCAGCTCTGAAACCCAATTCACACTCAACTAATCACTAGCGGCTGATGCGGAGGGTCAGAGAGGGGTGCAGCTGGTGCTTCCTGATTTGAGGATGGCTTTACAACCAGGGTACTGTCCAAACTCTTAGGATGATGCAGTGGTCCTGAGAGCTTGGGTAATAAGTTTCAAATTGGCCTCTCACTGATACTCAGGTGATTCCCAGAAGAAAAAGAGAGAAGGGCTGTCAAATTTGTAATTTACGGTGGCGGGCTGTTTGATATCTATATCTTTTTCCATAGTGCATATAATAAAAATAAATGTATAAAAGTTTTTTAAAAACTTGGATAGTACATTCTTTCCAGAGCAGCTTGCCATCCTCTGAACCAGTGACTGCCGTTAGCTGCCAACGCTTGCCAAGCATATTGATTCAAAATGCCTTCTTTCATGTTAACACAGCATCATGTGGAAGTAGTAAACTTATAGGCCATTTTTAAAATTTGAGAAGCTCTTACTTTAGGAGGAAACTTGTAATTATCTAATTTGCCCCAGGAGAAAAATAGCTTCCCCACCCCTTGTCTGGTTAGGAGGATACATGATTTTGCTTTAAATAAGAAAAATGAAGGTTTATAGGAAAGATATAAAGGAAGATTTTTTAAAAAGTTCCAGGGAAGAGCAAATAAGATTATTAAAAGGACGAAGAGGCAGGAAAAGGAATTTGGAAACAGACTAAAAGACTCACTTGTCTTCCAGTGAAAGATCTTTCATCAAGATGAGGAATTATCAGATTTTAGTTATATAAATCACACAGGGTTGAGGTAAATGCTCATATGTTTACCAAATCCTAGAATATGTGGAACATTGGAAAGAAGTACTTTTAATGCAAAGAAAAGAATATACTGTTTTTTTTATATTTATGCATATTTGAGGGTCTCAGAACCTCCAAAATGACCTTGGCAGCAAATATGATTTAAACAGGAAATCAAAGTTGGCAAATACATTGTATGTATGTCGCTGTCTCCATTTCTATGCCCATGGCAGACATTATTGATTAGGCCAGGGGTCCCCAACCCCCAAGCCGTGGACCAGTACCCATCTGTAGCCTGTTAGGAACTGGGCCACACAGCAGGAGGTAAGCAGCGGGTGAGCGGAGCTCCATCTTCTGTCAGATCAGTGGTGGCATTAAATTCTCATAGGAGCATGAATCTTATTGTGAACTGTGCACGCGAGGGGTCTAGATTGCCCGTTCTCATAGATGAGAATCTAATACCTAGTGATCCCCCACCTCCACCAGTCCGTGGAAAAATTGCGTTCCACAAAGCCAGTCCCTGATGACAAAAAGGTTGGGGATCGGCAACTGTTTCCAACTAGACAGATGTACCCTCAGGATCCCTTTCAGCACAGTGTGACAGAAAGTCACTTGATTGCAGAGGGCCTTTGAGATGGGATCCTTTTGCTTGCTGTGGCTTAACCTGACTTCTCAAACGTGTGATCTCCAGACCACCAGCTTGTGCATTGAGAGAACTTACTCAGAAAGCAGAATCTCAGCCATGTTCTTGACCCACCGAAGCTGAATCTGTATTTTAGCAAGATCTCCAGTGATTCTTATGCATACTAAAGGTTTAAGAAGTTCTGGAAGTGTTCTGAAAGCATAATATAATCATTAAGGCAGACCTTCTCAAACTTTAGTGAGCATCACAATCACTGGGTTAAACACTGATGAAACACAGATTGCTGAGTCCCATCCCCAGGGCTTTTGATTTGGGGGTGTGGGTTTCAAGCAAGTTTCCAGGTAATGCAGCTGTTGCTCTGGGGACCACACTCTGAGAAACTACAGCAACAGGGCCATGGGAATACTTTGGAATATCTCTATGACCTTTAGATATCGAAGACTGAAAGACCTTTCTACAACCTTTGTATATTGGCCAGAACTAGAAGTCTGGGCAGCAGAGTCCCAAGGTTTAATATAGCATAATAGTTCCTAAGTCCTTATGTTTCTAACTAAATCTAAAAGGCAACCTCTCCTCCTTAAGAAGTGATGCTAGCATCACTCACACATGCCATTCAGTAACGATTTGGGTAGCTGTTCTGTTCACAGCATTCTTTTTTTTGATTCTGAGTCTCATTCTGTTGCCCAGGCTGGAGTGCAGTGACACATTCATGGCCACCGCAGCCTAAACCTGCTGGGCTCAGGCGATCCTTACGCTTTAGCCTTCCAAGTAACTGGAACTACAGACGCACGCCACCACACCCATCTAGTTTTTATGATTTATTGTAGAGATGAGGTCTCACCAAGTTGCCAAGGCTGATCTCGAACTCCCAGGCTCAGGCAATCCTTTCACCTCGGCCTCGCAAAGTGCTGGGATTACAGGTTGAACCACAGCAACTGGCCTGGTCACAGCATTCTTAAGGCACTACATTGAGAGACACTGATGAAAGTTAAAACACAGTTCCCAATTTGAAGAGGTTTATTCTCTAAGAAGAAAACACATGCATGAAACACTAAATAACAGGTTAAATAAGGCAAAGCAACAGTACAGGAGGTGGCATCAGGTGGCGAAGGGCAAAGTGTTCAGTGGCATGGACCATGTGTAATTTAATTATAGAGAGAGGGAAGATTACTGAGACAGGTTTACAGACAGGGCCATGCATTTCAGGCTCTAACCAGAGTAGAAAACCACTCCATAGAATGGTGGGAGATAAGGTGGGAGAGGAAGCAGGCCAAGTTAGGAAGGCATCTTCTCATTTATTAATGCTTCAGAGGTTGTTTAAAACTTTGACATTCCTCTGGTATCTTAGTCAGCTTGGGCTATTATAACAAAAATGCCATAGATTGGATGGCTTAAACAGCAAACATTTATTTCTCACAGTTCTGGAGGCTGGACGTCTGGGATTAGGATGCCAGCATGGTCAGGTTCTTGGTGAGGTTCCTTTTCCTGGTTTACAGAAGGCTCCCTCTGGCTCTGTCCTCACAGGGCAGAAAGAGATCATCTTCCTCCTGTCTCTTCTAACGAGGGCACTAATCCCATCATGAGGGCTCCACTGTCATAACCTTATTACCGCCCCAAGGCCCCATCTCCTAATACTATCACATTGAGGATTAAGGGCTTTAACATATGAATTTGAAGGGAACACAAACATTCAGTTCATAGCATCTGGATAATGACAAATCAATGCCATCGGCAGTGTGAATCAGGCCATAGGATGAGCGTAAAGTGAAAACCTGTATCCCAGAGATAGAGAAGAGAGACAAATAGTTTATAAACAGAGATGTGTGAGTGTGTGTGTGTGGGGGGTTGGGGGTACGATGGAGGAGCAACTGCAATTTAATGACAGGGAAAATAAAACCCAACTTGTGTTGGTCCCTTACATTGGCATACACCATCTCATTGAATCCAAACAACAGCGCATTAAGTCAACGTGGCCAAAACCCCACCTGAGCACCTGTGAACATGAAGCTCTGTAAAGATGCAGGCAGGGTTGAGGAACTCGCCCAACTCAAATCCAGGCAGCTCTACAGGGAGGAAACTCTTCGTGCATAAATCGTGAGATTTAGCCAGCCTGATCATCGCTCAGTTTCCTTCGGATTCTCATACACTTTGAGTCAGCGAGGAATCCTGGAGCGAATTAAAGTCGAGGAACCTGTGGGGCCAGTGCGTCCCAGGCGCGCACAGGGAGGGGCGCCTACAGGAGACGCAGCAGGGTTTGGCCAGAGCCTACCGAGGTCATGGAGCCTCTCCTGGCTTCCTCGGGCCACTCTAATTACAGAGTCCGTGTGGTAGGTTGCAAGGAGGAGCTGTCCCAGGGCGGGAAGCTTCCCTGCGCATTGTATTTGCCTATAAATACTTCAAATAGTTCGGTGAAATGTGCAGCCTTTGAAAGCTGGAGAGGAAGCCGTTGGGAGCCCCCCCGCCGGCCCTCCTGGAAGAGCAGGCAGAGAGGAGGAGAGACGGGCTGGCGGGTCCTGGATGCGGGGGACGAGGAGCGGCCCTGCCCGAGCCATGTGGGGGGGGAGGCGGAGTGGGGAGCGGGGAGGCAGCCAGGTTGCGGGCGTGACTCCGGAAGGCTCCAACCGTTAAGGTGACCAGGGCTGTTTGAAAGAAGGAAGCAAACTTCCCGCGGAGCCCCGAGGCGGGCGTTCGCGCTCGAAACGGCATTTTTCAAACGCAGGGCTCCGGGGCGCGCGGGACCGAGCAGTGCGGCAGGGCGGCCGCCTGCCGGCTTTGTACTCGCGGCGGGGCGCGCCCGGGAGTTTCGGCGGCGGCCCGGGAGTGCAGGCCACGCCCCCTTTGCAGGGCCAGCCGCGGCCGCTGATTGGCTCGCCGCCGGCCAATGGGCGCGCCGGGGCGGCCCGGGCTGTCAGCGCGCGCTGCAGCCGCGCCGGCCGCAGCTTGTCCTCCCCCGCGCGGAGCCCCGCAGCCAGCGCAGCCTTCCCGGGGAGCGCGGCGACCGCTCGCGAGCGCAGCCCTGCCCGGCCAGCCGGCCGCGCGTCCCGGTGCCCGCGCCCCACCGCCACGGCCCTGCTGCGCTAGAGCGCACGGAGCATGTGCAGACCCGCAGGCGCTGAGGTGCCATCCATCCGGGGGGCTTCTGGGCAGTGGTGACTGTCACGCCGAGAGAAACCTTTCGGGGGCTCTCGCCGCGCCTCTGCTGCGTCGCGGGTGACACTGCGGTGCTCGCGAGCGGGGCGGCAGCTGCGTCTCGGTGGAGACGTCTCGGGCCCCGTGCGCCCTCCCTCTCCCCTTCCTCCGCCGCCGCTCGCTCCTTCCCTCGCCCGCTCACGCCCGCAGCCTCCGGAGCGGGACGCGTGCGTCCCCACCGCCTTCGTCTCCTCCAAAGGGGCCTCCTCACGTCGGAGATGCAGTGACAAGTTAATATGGGCGTCCCAGCCTCGGTTTCCCAGGAGGAAAATTGCAAGAGGCAGCAGCCCTTGAGCGCCCAGAGCTCCTGAACAGGCCGCCCGGGAGGGGCGTGAGACCCGGCTGCAGCATCCGTCCAGGTGGAACCCACCGAGCGCCGTGACCGGTCCCGCACCCTACCCCGGAACCCCGAAGGCGCACGCTCGCCTGATTGCTCAGAGCTCCCCGCCCCGGGGATTTTTTTCGCCGCTGGTGGTGGGCGCCTCGTGGGCTGAGGCCCGGCGCCTGCTCTGCTCCCGCGCTGCCTTTAGCGGTCGCCTCCGCTGCCGCTGCCAGGGACGTGCTGGGAAAGCCCAAGCCCCGGGAGAAGATGCCGGCCATCCTGGTCGCCTCCAAAATGAAGTCGGGACTGCCCAAACCCGTGCACAGCGCGGCGCCCATCCTGCACGTGCCCCCGGCCCGGGCCGGCCCCCAGCCCTGCTACCTCAAGTTGGGAAGCAAGGTGGAGGTGAGCAAGACCACCTTCCCTAGCCAGATCCCCCTGAAATCGCAGGCGCTGCAAGAGCCAGCGGGGGAGGGGCTCCCGCTGCGGAAGAGTGGCTCGGTGGAAAACGGGTTCGATACCCAGGTGAGAGGTGCTGGGTGCCGGGGCGCTGTTCTGGGAGGATGGGCGAATACTTCTGGAGGGGGTGGTGGCGGGCAGGGCTGGGTGGGAGAAAGGGCTATCATGTGGGTGGGGAAAGGAACTGTCCCCCCTTGGGCCAGCTGGTCGGGGGATGCGCAAGGAGAGTGGGCCGGCCGGTGGGTGTGGCGCGGGTGTGGGAGGTTTGCCTAAGAGCTCTTCCAGACCTGGGGTGCTGGGCACGCCTGCGGCATCTTTCTGGAGAGCGGAGCACGGCCGGCCAGGATGTTCTCAAACAATAAATTAATTGATTCAATAAAAATAAAACAAAATAATAAAATAAAATAAACGTGTGCAGCACTGGAAATGTCAGGTCCCGCATTTGAGGTCTTGGCCCCCAAAAGGCTGTATCTGCGGCAGCAGCTGTGTGTCTGTCTGGCGGTTCCGCAGAGCTTCTCTTCCCGACGAGGTCCCCACGGGGTTCGACGTCTCCTAGCCTGGCTGCAGGATGCAGGAATCGGAGACTGGGGGCGGCAGTGGACCTGCTGTCCCCTTGGCTTGAAGACGGCCTGTCTCTGCCCCCATCGGGATGGCGGGATTACGGACAAGGTGCTGGGACCACAGGACTAGTGCACCAGCCGAGGCGGCGGCCGGCCGGAGACTCCAAGCGTCTTGGCTGGCTGCTGCGGTGCGGGTGGGGGTGGGGGTGGCTGCCTCGGAATGGCGGCCGAAGCTAAGCCCCTCCTTCCTGGGTGGTAGATCCCGGCGTTGGTAGCCCTGGTGACTGGGGGTGGGGGTGGGAGATAGTGTGAAGAGACGTGGTGACTTCTGCCTTTCCACACAGAGCCGGCATCACCCAATTCGGCTGGGTGGCAGGCCCGGGCCATGCGATCTCTTTGACGGAAATTAGCAAGGACCAATCAGGTTCTCTTGGCCTCCTGCCCTCCCTGCTGCATCTCCCTCCCACCACCCCCCCACCACCGGCGCGCCCCGCTCTCCAAGCCGGAGCATGCTGTATTTTCTTGGCAGTCGGTCAGCAGGGACTTTTGGGGACAGGCCGACCTGACGGATGTGACTGTCCCGGTCAAGCCAGAGGGGGAGGTGGCTGGGGGCTGGTGTCGGGAAAGTGGCAACAGACCAGCTGACCTTTTTGGCACATACTTCTCAGCTGACACTGTCTCCACCTTCTCCTGGAGATTTCTCTGATCGAGGCTAGAGCTCAACACATTCCTAGCCTTTCTGATGGGGAACTGGAGCTGGAAGCTAATTGTAAACAGACTTTTGGAGTACTGGGCTGGAGAAAGCCCTCAAAGCAGATTAAGCTCCCACACCAGGCTGATAAGCATGCCCCTTGCTGCTGCACTTGCTAAACATTTTTGGAAGCTGACAGGTCTGAGTGATGGTGTGTGGGAGGGAGGGAAGATTTCCTCCAGTGCTCTGGGGCTGCCTCTGCTAGGGTTCTGTGCTCTGCTCTCCTTCTGTTGTCAGCTACAGGGTCTGTCTGGTGGGCTCAGAAGTGGGGATGAGCCCCAGGGTACACTCCCGTGAGGGATTCCCCTCCCTCCTCGAAGGTGGGGCTTATTAGGTGTCTGTGGGAGGTCAGAGTGGTGACTCAGGATGTGACACACACCCTCGAGCCTGATGAGGAGGACCCGAGGAATGACAGGGAAAGTCCACACTGGGATTGTTCTGCTCCAGACAGCTGTTTGCCTCTGCCCATTTGACCCTTCCTGTAACAGACACTGTTGCAGGGAGAAGGCTCTGGAAAGGCGATTCATCACCTCATCCCTAAAAAAATGCTCTCCGGCTTCTCTCTGAGGGGCTGGCATGGTCCAGTTCCCTCAAGATGTTGCTTCCCTCTTTCACCCTTGGCCTGCAATACCCAGGATCCCGCAGTCCACCTCTCTTGCCCTCAGCAGGCCCTATGCACTAGCCGTGAGCATGGTTCAGATGGACCACTAAGGAAATTGGCCACTTTCCAGGGGACTATCCTGTTGTTTTTGTTTGTGTTTTATCAGCTTGCCCTCCCCTTGTCAATTTCTGAGGGTCCTGGGTGCTCTTCTCTGTAGGAGATGGCAGATCCTTGTTCACACAGCCCCACCCTGACATCACAGCGACTTTGGCGAAAGCAATTTTGCCTTCTTTGGCTGGGGCTTCTCCCACACTTTGACCGACATGGTGCCTGTTGGCTCTCCAGAAAGGTCTCTTGGTAATTGCAGATAACCACTGTGTCTGACATGCCATCTAGTAGTTTCCAGGCCTCAGAACTGGTGTTTTATTATTAAAAGATACTCAGGAAACAATGAATTAAGTGGCAAGTGAAATCTCAGGGCCTCTGACTCCCCTTTTATTCAAAGAAAGTTGGGTTGTACAGTGGCTAATAGCACAGGTTTTAAAGTCAGATGGGTATCAGTGGTGTCCTGTGTCTGTCATATACTACCAGGATGACTTTGTCAATTAACTTCTCCAGGCCTCAGTGTTCCCATCTGTAAAAATGGGCATTAACATTCCCGTAACAAGAATTGTTGTGAGCATTAAGAAAAATCACATATGTGAGGTGTTTAGTGCAGTGTCTGGCAAATAAGGAACGCTTAACTGTTTATATAGCTAACCCAAGACATAGAGCATGTTGAACCTAAATTTGATAGCCCCTAAGTGAGAAAAGACATGGCTTATTTTCTCAAGCCCTTGGGAAGTATCAACCTGTTCACAAGGGTTTACAGAGCATCAGTCATGTGCCTCATACAGTCCCTGGTACAGTGGGAAGATGAGGGAAGGGCACGACACTCGTTGAGTGCCTGATGGGCTGGGCTCTATCTCATTTCATCCTCTTAGCAACACTTAAAGCAGGTCTGAGACATCCATTTTCTGTGACAATAATATAATAATGATGATGATGATGATGATGATAGCAGATCCTTATGTAGCATGTTTTATGTGCCAGGAACTGTTCTAAGGACTTTATATAAAATAACTCATTTCACATGGAAAGCAATCTATTGTGATAAGTGCTGTTATCCCAACTTTATACATGTGGAAACTGAGGCAAAGAGCAGTTTGGTAACCTTGTGAGTAGCAGAGGTAGAATTAGAATTTGGTCAGTCTGGCTCTGGACTCCATGCCCTTAACCATGGAGAGAACCAGAGGGACCGCCTGAGAACTCACAGGCCCCGAATTATAAGACCACTGCTGTCACCATGGAGCTAGATGAGTGAGGCATAGCAAGTTACAGTCCCTTGCTCTAGGTCGTCCAGGGTGGCAGAGCAGGGAGTCCAGCTCAGGGTGGTCTGGCTACAAGATCCACTCATAGTCACTGTCTCTCTCCATCATGCCCTGACAGATCCGTGAGGCCAGTACAACTTGGCCTGGGCCTTGGGGATTATATGGTCTAGTTGAGAGGCATCACTGATGCACCCAGGGCAAGAAGGCACCACACAGGCAGGACTCAGAGGCATGTTTGGGGCTGGGCACCCAAGGTGCTCGAAGGAAGGGAAGGGCGGCCATAGCTGGAAAAGTCCAGAGTGCTTCATGGGAGAGGCAAGAAATGGGCTGGGCTCCAGAGGGGGCAAGTGGCCTGTGGCGAGGAGAGGAGGTCAGAAAATGAGCATGGCAGGGGAGGTAGAAGGGCAGGATCATCTGCGGGTGCATGATCTGCTTCATTCAGCAAGCAATTGCTCCATGCCTGGCATCTTCTCTTTAGAAAGGCAGTGAAAAGGAAGAACAAAGGCTTGGCAACCGAAGGGGTGGACTTGCATGCTGACTTCCTGGTGGATAGTCAGGGTTAGGGTGTGTGCAGGGTGGTTGGGAGAAGTTGGGCAGAGGGTGTCCATTAAGGACTTGGCTCATAACAGCCCTTTGGGAAATGATGGTGATTATGGCCATTAGCTCAGGGTTCAGTGTATTCAACATAGTTGTTACAGGGGAAAGGCAGCTGTTCTCACACCTTATTTTATTATGTAGCAACTCGCTTCTGTCAGTGAACCCCCCCATTCACTCCCAATCTTGCTCTCCATCTCCATCAAGTTTGGAAAGACACCAGGCACAGTGACTCACACCTATAATCCCAGCACTTTGGGAGGCAGAGACCAGAGGATTGCCTGAGTTTGGGGGTTCGAGACCAATCTGGGCAACTTGGTGAGACCTCATCTCTTTCTACAATAAATCAAAAAATTATCCAATCATGGTGGTGCGCGCCTGTGGTTCCAGCTACTTGGAAGGCTGAGGTGAAAGGATTGCCTGAGCCCAACAAGTTGGGGCTGCGGTAGCTGTGAGCGTGCCACTGCACTCCAGCCTGGGGGTGACAACTTAGTCAACAATAGCTGTCAGGTGCGGTCCCACGGTCACATACCCTCCCAGCCCGCAAGCCCTCACCCCAAGTCTCTCCTTCGGACCTACAGCTGGTTCTTCACCAGTGAGGAAGCTGATCTCTGCACCATAACCCTCCCGAATTCCCTTCCTGAGACCAAGATACCTGGGTCCACCCCTGAGAATGAGCATTTATAGCATCTGCTCTGATAACATGTGAAGCAATTAGGACCATGTGCAAAGAACTATAGTAGAGACAGGCTCTGTGTTGATTCAGAAACCCTCTCTGGCCGACCTTCCACTAAAGAACACTCCTGAGCTATTTGAGGAGAAGTTAGCCTATTTTTAAGAAGCAGTTGCCAGGAAGAAAAGAAAATATATATTTTTATATATATATATTTATATAATGCTTTGATATTTCCTGTTTTTAGGAGCTGGTGTTCAAATTGCACCTCGTTTCTTTAAAAAAAGTAATTAGAAGTGATTGAAATCCTCAGTGGGTGTTTTAGATGTTTGAATGGAAAGCACAGAGGAGGCCCCTGGGAAGGGCACGCAGCTCCGAGCTTCCAACCTGTGGCAACTTTGCCCCATTGTGTTTTGATTAGAATCCTTGCTCCATCATCAAAGCTGATTATGGATTTGATTAGTGTGTTTTTTTGCTGTTGTTTGATTCTCTTTCTTCTCTTTCTCTGCTCTTGGAGGGGAATGTGTAGCGTGGTTATCTGCCAACGTACAAGAATGTTTATAGTTCACATATTATTGCTTATTCCGTGGGTGAATTTTCTAAAGACACTTTAAGGGTGGTACTGGTGGCTTATTTAGGGTAACATTACGTGTGTCTACATCTGTATATAAATACACCTACTTCTGGATGTGTGTATATACACACACACATGCACAAATATATACACATGGAACAGCTTAGTGTATTGAGCACATGTAAGCACACCCACATCAAAGGCACGGCTGGCGGGGTTAGGCCCAAACCCCAGCTTTCAAAACAGCTAGGTTTGAGGCTCACTCCTCATACTGGCCTCCTCCGTGACCAAGCTTCGAAGCACCAAATCTGTGTCCCATATTATCTACTTAGAAGACATAAGGATGGAGCCTTCAGAGAGGTGTTTCAATCAGGTCTGAGCAAAGCTCCTGAAGCCGGCCTGGAAAAGCCAAACCACCCAGCGAGATTTTGGCGTCCGGTCAGAAATTCTTATTTCTCGGAATCCGCCTCAGCAGCAAGGAAAGGAACATTTATGGAGCATCCGCTGTGTGCCAGGTAGTCTGCGGTGCCCTTTATATACATACCATTTGACGTGAGGCACAAGAAACCGGGCACGATGCCAAATGGTCTGTGCATGTTATGTGAGGAAGCTAAGGCCAAGGGAGTTTATCACATGGAGGCAGTTTTGCACGTAAGGTAGGCTTCATTGAGAGATGGGTCTGGGTTCGAATCCAGCCTTTGGGCAAATTGTGTAACATCTCTTAGCCTCAGTTTCTTCATCTGTGGAGGAAAGGTGATGCTTGTAGGTTGAGGGCAAGGAGTCAGTGAGTTATGACGAGGAGGCTGCCGAGCACAGTGCCTGGCACATGCTAGGCAAGGAATATGTGGAGTTGCCTATTCTTATTACCCAAGACCAGAGCCAATTTGGAAACCATGTTAGCCTCATTCTGAGCTCATATTTTTCCCACCCTGCCTCTCTGCCTCCCAAGTGCCAAGTGCACAGCTGATTACATGGAGGGACAGAGGGCTTGCACCACAAAGGCAGAGTGTGTTGCAGGTTGGCTAGATGAATGGGGAGCAAGAGTAAATGGAGAACAATGTCATCCAAAGAAGCCATTTCTAGAGTTATTCATCGAAGTCTTCATGTCTTGGTCCCAGGCATGCCACCTCTATGACAATAACCAAGCTGAGGGATCTGCTACAAACTAAACTCGTGGGATAACTCCTTTACACCCGATCTGAGCTGGCACCATAGAGGTGGTTGTGTGGGCCTGGACGATCTGATGACCCAGGACAGAACCAAGAATGGAACATTCCCATTGACTGGGCTGTTAGTGGCTTCTTATCACTCCGAGGGCAGAAGGAAAGTCCTTTTCTCTTGTAGTTGGCATGGTTGTAGTGGTAGCTGGGCCTTGTGCTCGACTGGCCATTAAGGTGCCCCAAGGCATGGCCAGCTGCCCAGGGGTGCTTTACCAAGAACCACAGGGCCAAATTCAATGGCTATTCAGTCTCACGGTCACATTGTTCAAAGAGGTGGACAATGTGTTTCCAGAATGTCTTGGGCAGAACAGGCCATGTGAATTTGGAAACAAAACTTAGTTAGGCTTTTGTGCTTTGAGCTGCACAAGACAATAGTGAGTGACACAAAGGTTTTTGCAGGAACCCCAATTCGCCCACACAGAACCAAAGAATGACTCATGACCCAGTGCCCTCCTTCCCAAGGAACACAGATTCTCTTTTGTGTTTTACAGACAATGCCCTCCCCTCACGGCCAGCTTTGGAATGTCTCTTCTCTTCTTCCACGTGAAACCTTAATACCTTCAGTGAATTTGGGGTCATCCCACCTCCCCCCTCAATCTTGGTGGGAGAAGGGATAGGGTAGAAATGAAGGCTTAGCCAAGATAATTATGAGTCGACCTCCCAGGGTTCTTTTGGGGCCTTTGAGCAAAATCAGTGACTCATGGCAATGTGACCCATTAAAAATAATTATTATAATAGTCACTGATAGTGACTAAGCACAGCCTCTGTACCAGCATAATGCATAGTACCAGACGTGTGTCACTTCATGGAATCTCTCAGCATCCCATGCGATAGAGGCTGCTTCCTGAAGAGAACTAGAAATGACAGCTCTGGGGCTCGGCGATCTCAGTTCTGGTTCTGTCTCTTTGGTCCCTTTGCTATATGACCCTCAACAAATCACCTGGTCCTTCTGACCTTCACTTTCCTCACCTATAAAGTGGGGAGGAGGATGCCTGTTCTACCTCCTTTGAAGAATTGCTATGAAGATTAACAGAGGCAAGTATTGTGAGTAAGGCACCTGTTTAAGCATCTTAACCCTTAAATACCCTCTGAGGAAACCGAGGCTGGGAGAATAGCACAGTGGGAAAATGGCAGATCCCGAATTTGAACCCATATCTGTCTAACCTTCAGAGTCAAAAGTTCTTAAATAGCAAGTGTGAAAGCCTTTTGAAAATAATATCTGAAAAGATGTTGTCAATACTGAGTCAAGGTCAATTGTTTTGAAATTTCCTTTGGCTTGGTACATATGCCATTTGACGCCTCCTCCCTGCCCCAGAGTATAGAAATACTGAAAATATTCTTTTAGTATTAAATAAACATTGGTGCTTGATAGAATTGGCTAAACCCTTCTGGGAAGTGTAAACTTTCAAGTCCACTGGGGCCACTCAGTTAGCACTGAGTAATACTGGTGAGGCTGATTCTAGATCTAAAGGAAAATAAGGAATTTGATTCAAACTCATCTTTTGGCAGGAGGAAGCCATCAGATAAGTTCAGATTACGAGTCATTCTTTAAGACAACAGGCTTGGAACCTTCAAAACTGTCAGTGTCATGAATGACAAAAAATAACCTTAAAGCAGGTGAAGGACTGTTCCAGAAAAGTGTACACAAGAGATATAACAACCAATTTGATCCAATTTGACTCCAGGATCTGACTAGATCCTGGAGGAGCCAATTCATAAATGATACACAGACCATTTTGGAGCAAATTGGAGATATTTGAATGTAGATTATACATTAGATAGCATTATTCTATCAGTGTTAACTGTATTGGAGTTATGTAAGAAAATGTCCTTTCTCATGGGACATCTATGTTGAAATAGTAAAAGAAAAGTATCTTGATGTTAACAACTAACCCTCAGATGGTTCAGGACAAAAAGGTGAATATACCAGCAGAAAGAAGGAGAAAGAAAATGTAAAATGTTAACACCTGGTGAATCCAGATAAAGATATATGTACATTTCTTTTGACTTTTCTATAGGTTTTCTATAGGACATTTTCCAAGGCAAAACAAAGTCCTGACTGAATGGTATATGTTAC
Organism: Tarsius wallacei; assembly: GCA_963574415.1. Lineage (NCBI taxonomy): Eukaryota > Metazoa > Chordata > Mammalia > Primates > Tarsiidae > Tarsius > Tarsius wallacei. The sequence continues at coordinate 16,816 of CAUYQG010278355.1, forward strand.
CAGTGACCTTGATATCTATGGTGTGCCCATGAGACCATATCTGAGATAGGTGTGTGTGTGTGAGTGAACTCACAATACCCTGGCCCAGTTTGTTCCACTAGGTTTAGGATCTGAATTCCTTATCTCTTTCTGGTGAAATATGAAAATCTTGGCTTCATTTCTTGTCCTTTTGTGAGAATGGTTGCTGACATTTTGTGGAAATGTACCACAAAATCCAGTTTCATTTGGTAATCTTTTGTAAAAATCCAAGATGTTTCTAAGCTTGCAAACACAAAATACATTTTCCTAAATGAAGAAATTTAAAAAATAATGAGCCCCTATGGCTGAGTGTTACTTGTCTAGGCATTGAGAAGGTAAGGGGTATGGATAGAAACAAGCGTTTCTCTTTTGCCCGGTGGAATCCTCTCACCCCTAACCCATACAAAGTCAAGCTTACTGTCACCTCCTCCAGAAAACCTCTGCCACCACCGTGGTTCAGATTGTGTCTCTCCAATGTGTTCCATAGCCTGCCCTGTAGCCCTCCTCAGCTTGGACTGTGATTGCTTATTTTGCTGGACCATGACTTCCACGAGCACAGGGATGTGTCTCTTGATTCTTGCTGGTGCAGTATCTGTATGTAGTAAGTTCTTAGTTAATATTTGTAGAAGCAAAGAAGGGTGGAGCGGCGGGGACCAAAAAAAGGAATTGGAAAACAAGAGTGGATATTGAGCTCAAACCATGCTCGTAAGACTGAGACTAAACCACATGGATCCCGCAGAACTCCCTCTAGGGATATAAACTGAGCAGGTCACGTGATGGTGGGCAGCCAATCCCAGGAGACACAGAGTGGGCAACCTGAACACTGGCTGAGCCCAGCATCAAAGCTCACCAACACAGGTCTCAGGGACACCTGCCTAGCCTGGCTGAGTAGAGGGTGCAGGCGGATTCCTGCACACAGGCTGTTGATGGTATCCATGCTGTCTGGCTGCTGCCATGTAAAACGGTCTGTCAGGGGGTGCACTGCAGTAGACTTGGAGTGGAAGAGTGAAAGGGAGAGAACACCATGGGCTTTGGCAAGATTTGGCAGACCTCCCCTCCCCCCCTCACCTTGGAAGGAGGACCTGAGAAGGGCTCTGAAGGGTTTTGGTTGGTTAGGAAAAGGGGGTGGTTTAGACAATCCTATAATGGGACAGAGATTCTAGGAATAAAGATGATCACAACCATTCTGTGCCATGTTCATACATAATTGAATCCTCAACGCTCACTTTCTGAGCTAATAGGACTGATTCTGTTTCACCAGCAAGGAGACAAATCAGAGTCAGGAGACTACCCTGAGAGGGGTTCTGGGATGTATGTGGGTCACACAGCTGGTAATGGACAGTGGCAGGATTTGAACTGGGGTCTTTCTGATTCCAAAACCTATGCTCTTAACTATTGCCTTCTTCTGCCGATATTTAGAGGAGGCCCGAGTCCCACACTGAGCTGCTGCTGTAGACAATCTCCCCTTCCAGCCCCCTTCTCATCGGGGCCTTCTGTGCCTGTGCCAGCCTGTTGCCAGAGGCTCTGCATCTGTAGGACGAGGAACCCCAGCTGGCCTTTGCCCACATGCCCCTTGCAATCTGGGCAGGCCCTCCTTGTCCCGTTGCTGTCTCTGCTGTCCTCCAGGTCACCCACAAACCACCGGCCCGGCACAGTCCATGTGCCTGACAGCCGGCGGGACATCTTTTTTGTCCTTCTGCCACATGCTGGCCACAGCTCCGCAGACAGTTCCCATTCCATGCTGATTTGCTTTGATTCTTTTCAGACCTGGGAGTGACGCATGTTGACGTCAAAATGTGTGGGCCGCAAGTGTCCCGGAGCTGTCAGGCCTTCCGGTGTGTGAGCTTTGGTCATTAGCTGTCTCTGAACCGAGGATGCCAAACCCTGGAGGGGAAAAAAAATACAAAGCTCTATTTAGGTGATGACAAGACCAGATTGAGAACAACCAGGCTTACTTGGGATGTCTGCTTAGTGATCTGTGGCCCTCAGGACGAAGGACTCTTCCATCTGAGCCAGAGGAGACGTCTGAGGCCATTTGTTCCCACAGCTCCATTGTACAGATGGGGAAACCCTGGCCCAGAGAAGGGTGTGACCTCCGGTCCCCAAGCTCTGAGGGGCAGCACAAAAACCGGAAGCCAGTCCTCCTGAAGAACTGAGCAAGCGTTTTTTCCACCTCACACCGTGATCAGATGTTCTGCTGTGGAGGGTCTGATGGCTTAAGGGTTGGAACCAGCCCAGTGCTATCTTCTTTCTCCCTCCTCTACCAAGGAGTTCAAATGAGTATTCCCAATTCCTTCATATTAGAAAGCGTTTGCATTTGGCTTAAAGACTCAGAAAACTGGAACCTCTTTGTGGATAATTGTGACAATAGGCTTCCATGGACCAGACACTTGACATACATCATCTCCTTTAAGACTTACAACAATTTGGTAAGGCTGGTGGCATTCCACCTATTACCTAAATGAGGCTCAGAAGAGATCAGTAGCTTGACCAAGACTACATGGAGCTAATATTAGAACTCTCTGATTTCAAGGTCATGCTGTTTCCACCCAGCCTCTAAAATGCCCCCACTCGCTAAGCTGGAAGCCAGAGAGACCATGTAGGGTCAAGATCCTACCTTCCCACGTATTTACCAGGTGTCTCACTTCCCTAGTACTCGTGTGAGGCCTAGGACACAGTAGGCCCTCAGGAAACAGCTGTTGCACTACTGTGGCTTGCTCAAGTTCACCCTGCAGGCCTCAGTTTCCCCAGGGAGAGTGTAGCATTTCAACAGGTTGTGCAGGTTACAGCAGTCAATATATGGAAAAGTACTTGGTGTGGGGTAGATGAGGTCACTTATTTATTGAGCACTTAATATGTGCAGGGTATTCTAAGTGTTTTGTGTGGACTTTTTCATTTAATCGTTGCGAATGTTGTGACCTCTGAAGCAGGTACTTTTATGATTGTCTCCATTTTACAGGTATACTGAAGCAAGTAAGGGTAAATAATTGACTCCAGGTCGCATGTCCAGTAAGTGGAGGCCCCGGGCCCGAAACTCAGACAGTGACCACAGTGCCTGCCTGCCTCCTTCCTGTGGCATGGTCCTCCCTCGCTGCCAACTACCCCCAAGTCTAGCTGAGGGTGGGGAAGAGACATATGCAACTTAGTGCACAGAGAAAGAAAGCGACTCATGTAAGCTCCTCCAGCGGGTGAGAGGGAGTAAAGCCTAGCCAAGACTTGCCTTCTAAAGTAACTTACTCCCTCTGTAATGTGGAAGGAAACATAAGGTAGTCCCAGAAAGTATTCCTGAACTGGAGCTGGTCACCAGAAGCGCTGACTGCCTGATGGACTCTGTGGCTTCCCCTTTGGTCCCTGTTTCTCATTCACACCCAATCATTCCTCCTCTGTCGTGCAGAGAAAAAAACAGTAGACATTTGACCTAGTCCTTAGAAATGTTTACCTGGCTAAAAATATGCCGGCTTTGTTATATTTTTAGCCAAATTCAAATTTGAAGTATTGAATTGCCCACGCCCATGTATTAGGCATGCACTGTTAGTACATTTTGTGACGGGAAGCTGCTGGTTTTCCATTCCAAAGCACTGGAATCCGGTCAGAAATTTGTCATCTGCAAATGCCAACTCTCTCCACATTCCATTGCTGTTTTTAAGAGTGTCTCGTCACCTGGATTTGGAGGAAGCAGGCCCTGGGCGAGGTCAGGCTGGCCGGGCTGCTTGGTGCATTCTCCAGGTCTGGTGGCTTCCAAGCGACCTCTGCTTGGCTGTCCCCAGGCCCTGGTCATTCTGTGGTGTGTTGTTGCCTTTGGATCGGCATAAGGGCAGACAGGGCGCTTATTTTAGAACTGGAAGGAGAGGAGATGTATCAATAAAACAAATGGGGAAGGAAAAATCCCTTTGGTGGTTTTAAAATATCTCTCCCTTAACAGGGACAGATTATTTTTGTTTCTTAAAAACAACTGGTGATTTTCTCCTCGAAACAGAGTTGGAAAGTCAGGCATATATGGCTGAAAAGGGAGGGGACTGTGGTAGTGGCCCATAGGTTTCAGCACCCTGTCCTGTTCATGTAGGATAGGTCATTTCCCTCAATCTTCCAGAGCCTCCTTGGTCCTGACTTGAAGACTCTAGAACCTTAGAACTATATCACAAAGACCCTGTTGTCTTACACTTTCATTTAAAGATGAGGAAGCTGAGCCTCAGGGCCTAAACACTTGCTGTGCTTTCTGCTTGGACTGTCTTCCCCAGATGTCAACAATGCTCATTCCCTCCGCTTTAGACTCTCCTTAGATGTTGCCTATCAGAAGTGTCTTTTCTGAGTTTAGGGCTGATTCTGAGATGCCCATGGTAGCATGTGGAGGTATCTGGGTTTGCCAAGAGGCTTTAATTCCACTTTATCTTCAGTTTCTCTTTTTCTGCTCACTTTTTGTGTTCTACACCCTTGATAATAAATGTATGGTCTGTGACCCAATGGTCATGGCATCGCTTGCTAGAGGCTTGTTAGAAGTGCAAAATCTTGGGCCAAGCAAAGTGGCTCAAGCCTGTAATCCCAGCACTTTGGGAGGCCAAGGCGAGTGGATTGCCTGAGTCCAGGGGTTCGAGACCTGCCTGGGCAACTTGGTGAGACCTCATCTCTACAATAAATCAAAAAATTAGCCCGGTGTGGTAGCGCGCCTGTAGTTCCAGCTACTTGAAAGGCTGAGGTGGAAGGACCGCCGGAGCCCAGCAGGTCGA
>CAUYQG010278357.1:0-11548 GCA_963574415.1 Tarsius wallacei
CAGCCTGGGCAACAAGGCAGGGCTCTCAAAAAAAACAAACAGGTGAGGCACCAAAGCCCAAAGTATGGACCCTGTGAAGCAAGACCTTTAACTGCTCTTAAATTAATACATTGTGGTTTCAAAAATATAAAGTATATTAAAAATCTCAAGAAGTGAAGGCTGAATGGATGTGTGCTTGGTAATAAAACTGAGAGCTGAACGGCCTTTTAAAAGTGTTTTTAGGCATAAATATAAAAGTGCAGCCAAAAGTTATAAATTGGGGAGCCCTAGTAACTGTAATTGTCAGCCACTTACCAAGTGCCCAGGGGCTCTGTCAAGTGTGCAATATACATGAGTTAGCTCATTTGATGCTCACAAAAGCCTGGACAGATACTCTTATCCTCATTCCTTCAGATTAGGACATAAGTTTGGAACCAGCTGAGTCTGACCCCACAGTTCCAGCTCACAGGCCTGGTTGACAGTTGAGTGGCCCTAAAGTGGATTTGGGGGTGGAGGGAGAAAGAGGGGTGGCCGGTGGCTGGTCACGGTCAGGAGAGCGGCCAAGTTCTGTCCCTTTGCATGCCCGGGAGTGATAACCTGCAGGTCATATTTGACAATTTAAAAGCAAACAACTTCCAAAATAACCCACCTTGGAAAGGGGATCCACGGCCACATGCTGTCCCTGAGCACGAATCTTGTCATGAGTTCCTCAGGTCATCGACACACCGATTAAGGTGCCACCTACTGACACAAAGGGATGCTGATTTATCTCTGAATCAAAGTTTTATTGCTTATCTGCGTGTAAACACTGTGGCCTGTGTGTTGCGATCTGTGCCCGACGCCTGTACCTTCTGTGCTGTGCCCTCCAGTCAAAAGGGACAAGCCCCTGCGGGAGTCCTCCTCCGTGCTCCTAGATATTCCTGTAAAAGCCTCCCAGCCTGTAGCGGACGTCAGAACACGCCCAGCTCTGTTGGTGTGTCTTCCCGGGTCGATCCTCCTATTTGGCTTCCCATAAATCTTTATCAAGTTGTCTCTGCCTCAGCCCTAATTTTGGCCGACACGAGGAATGATGGGTTTTAAGCAATGGAGGGGAACTGTGAGATGTGCAGTTCACCAGAGCGATCCGTGCACGCGCGACAAACACATAGGTCACAGGATTTCTAGGGCAGAGCCACAGAGCCCCGGCCCGCCCTTCCCTCACACCAGCCGCCCACCCAGGGGCTCCCACTCCGAATCATTTCTGGATTTAGCTACAAAAGTCACAAAAGTGGCTTATCTTTTCTGCCACACATTCAGACCATCTTTTTGCCCTCTGTTCTGATAGAGTTTCTCAACCTAGTCTTCTAATATCTAATTTCGGCAATCCACTTTTAACTTCCGGAGGACATTTTTTACTTGTTTTTCATAGCCGCTGTTTTTGGTTTCCTGGATGTAATATCTCCTCAATCTCATCGAAAATCTCATTAGAATGTTTTCAAGCTTGTTTCGAGTCTCTGAATGACCTGTGTCTTCCAAGGCCAGTCGTTCTGGTTTCTTCTTCTGTGTGGGGCTGCCTCTCTCTGAGCATGGTGACTCTGGCTGTCTATCCGTGTTTAAGAGTGACCAGCTGGGTTGACTTCCAGCTAGTATGGAGTTCTAGCCAGCTGGTATGGAGTTGTTTTTTTCCATGGTTGTATGCAAGGGTCTTCTTTCCCTGTGTGGCACACCTGCTGGGAAGGCCAGCTGCTTGGAAGACTTGGCTCCACGCTGAGGAAATTAGCAAAGACAGCCCTGATGAGAACAAGTCGAGGCTATTCATTCAGAGCTCTCACGAGCCTCGAGCCTCGGCACCACCACTGCATTTTGGCAGAGACTCAAAGGCAGACAGGGAAATGAGAACGCTTTAGAGTGGAAAGAAAGGCTTCAGGTGTGCTCTGAGTGGAGGCTGCTGACAGGGCAGGCGTAGGCGGCAAGAAAATCCTACATGATTGGTTAGTGGGGTGGGGGTGGGGTGCTTGACTTTCTCCAGCTGGTCCTAAGCCGAAAGCAGAAATAAAAATTGGGAAAGCTGAAGGTTATGTCTCAAATCCTGGCAGTTGGGGCTGATGGTTGCAGGGGTCATTGGCTTCCAGGGCGGGTTGCGAGAGATCGTGTGCGGACTCCCTACAGTCTGACATACAGATGGTAGCTTGGCTTTGGGCTGGTTGCCACAGATGACAGGTTAGAGGCATGTCTCACAAGTGGTCTGGCCATCATCCACCTGTATGTGCAGCCTCTAACGACTGAGCTGGCAGGAGCTACATTGGGGGTGGGGCCCTCACACGCCAGAATAGGACGGTTCTCTCTGGGTTGTGAACACCCCATTAGAAACGTCAGCACCATCCAGAAGCTCATTTAACTTTTTAGAGGAGACCCTCTCCCCGCTCCCCACACAGGGGTGGAGGCCGGGTCGCCAGAGCTCTAGAATGGGCAGAGGACATGGGGCAGGGGTGTGCAAAGACGCCCTCTCCCTCTGCCCCCTGCAGCTGCCGACTCTGGGCCTAGAGCCTCTCAGAGGTTCTGCCTGGCAGTAGCCCCTTCCACATGACTGCCCCTCCACTTTCCCTGGCCTCCCAGCTCCCCTCGACGTGCCGCATTTGCTTCCTCTCTTCTAAAGATGTGTTGAACGCTGTCATTCACCGGTCATTCACACACTCTTGATAAAGGAACACTTAGACGGAAGCAGCCACGTTTGGGAGGTCCCAGTTCCGCATTACATCTTCTGAAGCCAGCAGCTGCAGGTTTACTCAGGACACATTTACTATGCAAAGAGTAGGTTGCAACAGGGGCAAATGGATGACGGAGAGGCTGCGGGCCACGTGCAGGGTGGATCTGCAGGAGAAAACGGAATCAGAAAGCAGGTGCTAGGAACCTTCTAGGAGGCATGAGCACCCTACTGCCTTGCTGCTGGAGGGCCCTGAATCGAGGTTATTCTGGTGTCCTTGACACCAGACCACTTTCCCCAGCTCAGCCCTTGGACCAGCTGGAGTGTCTGGTCCTGCTCTCATCCCCAGGGCACTCTTCCCACCGATACCACCAGCCACTCGCTTTTGCTTCCTACCCCTCCCCGCCCCCATGTGCTCACATCCATCCCCAGATGTGCTCTCCCACAGCCAGGAACCGCTTTGGGGAGCGCTCCTGCCACAAATGAACCAAACAGAAACACCTGGAGGGAGTGCGCGGGCTTCCCAGGGAGGAGGGGCTGGCGAGGGGCTTGAGGTGTGGTAGGACGCCAGCCAGGAGCTCTCCACTGGCCGTGGACCTGCAGGGCAGGAGAGGCCTGGAAGTGTGATGCGGAGATGTGGCAGCGGGCGAGTTCTCTGCAGAAGGGGAGCGAGGAAGGAAAGAGGGGTGGCCGCGGGGCACCTGCCCAGCTCCCCGCAGTCCGGAGGTCCAGGGCATGGCGCGAGTGCGGAGAGCGGGGAGGGCAGTTGGAGGGAAGCTGCGTCTCCCAGGGGCACGTCCTGTGCGGGGTCACCATCCACGAACTAGCTGTAATTCGCCAGCAGCCACTGAGTCCTGACTCTCCGTGAAACACCGTGCTGGTCCTGGGATCGAAAGACGGAACGTAAGTGGACCATGGCCACGCTGTGTTCAGAACGGGATTCTGTACCAAGCAGCTCAGGGAGCCAGCCGCCCTCCACAGGATTCTGTCCAGGAGGTCGAAGAATAGCCCTGGAACAAGTGACCCAGATGGCCAGGAGTTGGTCAGTAACGACCCGCTTCCCTCCTTTTGGCCGCTGCTTTCAGCCAGGACCAACTGGGGAAGCTGAACATGCCCCCTCACCCCTCACATGGACTGTCTTCCTCTGGCTCGTCTCGGCTTGCCCTGCCGTCAGCCTCCGACCAGAGCACGACCGACGCCATCCCTTCCTCCCACTCCCAAGCTCCCCCACGCCCCTGCCTGCCTTGAGTCTCTCCCAAACACAAGGGATGGTGACTGACTCCCTCGCCTGCTCAGGATCAGCAGCCTTCGCTGGCTCCCACTTGGTGGTCTCCATGTATTTCCACAAGTTGTAATAATAAGACAAACATGGCTTCTGGCCTTAGGGAGCGCATGTTGTACTGCGGAACACACGAAGAATGCAAGTAGACAAGAGACATCGAAATAACTCCAAACAAGACGACCGTTCGCAAAGAAACGTACAAGGGACCCAGAGAGGGTTGAGGGGCTGGCTCATTAGATGAGACGGAGACATGCAGGAACAAGCGCCTTGAGGATGGGGACCGTGTTTGCCGGACACATGGCGAGTGCTGGTGGGCGTGACGTGAAGGAGCAGAAGGCTCGAGGGGGGTGACCTGGGACTGAGCACAAAAGTGGGTGGAGACGGATACGCTCTCCAGGGAGACAAGAGGAAAAGAGAAGATGCTACAAAGTGATTTCAGAATTAAAATAATTCCAACATGAACCACTGCCTCAATAAACTTGGGGCTCTGCCACCTGCTGGGAGTGTAGAAGCCCCAACCTCTGAGTGTTCCGGCTGCCGTGTGCCCCCCGGGCAGCTGCTGCTCACTTCTGGCTTTCCAGATTCAAAGTCGGCAGCTTGTCTGTCCTCGGCCATAGGGCGAATGTAAGCCATCCGCAGGACCAAAACACACCCAGGGGTGAGATGTGAAAAATGAGAAGGGACTGTTTTCAGGGTCAGGACATTTTAGGAACAGAGAGACCGAAAGCTGGCACCAGCCATGAAAGAGCAAACAAGTTCATTTCCTCCTTTTCTGAGTTCGGCATCTGCCTTGAGAGACGGAGGCTGTGGCTCCAAATCCTAGAACAGCCGTTGACTGTAGAGATGACGGGGTCAGGCCAGCTGGCTACTTCACGTGAGAAGAACTTAGCCCACACCAGGCTGCAATCGGGTCAATTCGAAGGAGAGTTTAGGGAAGAAGGAGCGATTTTCTCTGGAGTGGAGCCTGGTCCCTTCACAAGGAGCCCCAGGAAGCCAGACCCCAGGCGCGAGCAAGGAGAGGCCGGTGGAAGAGGCCCGTTCCTCACCAGCAGCCAAGTTTCGTCATCCTCTGTGGACACAAGTCAGATGGGGTCTGCCCCTCCCAAAGCAGCAAAATAGCCGCAGCTATTAAAGACTTTAAATAGTACATGTTGCTATGGTTTTATTCCCAAGTAAGAAGAGTAGCATCACCCAGTGTTTAACCCATTTCCTAGCCCCAAAGGCTCAGAAGTGGGGTAGAAATAGTTGTCGTGCACATGGCTTCACAATTAAACAACAAAAAAGCCTAAAAATTGGTGATGTGTGAAGATAGCGAGTAAGATTGAAATTGGGGTGAATGTTTTAATAATTTTGATGAGAAGAACTTTGTAAAGCCAGTAGTGATAAAGTAAAAGAGTAGCGGATTTACTAATAGTTTTGAAAGACAAGAAAAAAGGGAAAGGATTTCTTAGAAAACACTGTAAACAAAATTAAAAGGCAAATGAAAACTGGGAGAAAATATTTGTGACATGTATCTAGATCTCACCCACATAGGTGTCAATATTTTAGGACAACAAGAGTTTTTAAAATACAAGCAAAGGGTTTGCATAGGTAATTCACATTCAGAATAAAATCGAATCTCCCACCTAGCTCTCTGTCCTCACCTCCTAAGACCTTTTCTCCTGCTTCCACTCCCCAGTGACCTAGGATTTCTTCTGGTTTTCTAACAGACTAGGCTCAGTCCTACATCGGAGCATTCTCACTTGCCTGCCTCCTGGGATGCTTTTGCCCCATATCATCACAAACCTAGTTCTTCCTCATAATTTGGGCTTTAGTTCTCACATCACATCTTCAGAGAAGCCTTCTGAAATTACCCAGTGTAGAGAAGTCTCCTCCCAAGCCATACTCCATCATGGCACCTTGTCTTATTTTCTTAGAGCTTGCATCATCACCTGAAATGTGTGTGTGTGTGTGTGTGCACACGCATGTGCCCGTGTGCAGTCCATCTTCCCTCACTTGGTCATTAGAAACCAAGCTCTGTGAGGGGAGAACCTCATCTCTCTTATTTTTTGTGGTGGCTCCAGCATAAAGAACACTCCCTGGCACTTAGCAGGAGCTCAGCACATCTTTGTTAAAAGACTACATGAATGAATGAAGAAAATGAGAAAATATAATCAATACACATTGATAAAAATCTGGTTTCAAAGGTAATCAAAGAAATTCAAATTAAAACAATGAGAACCTTTTAAAATAAATTAGATTGGCAATTATTTAAAAACACTGTTTGCTTCTGGGGATGTACATTGATTGACACTTTATAGAAGGTAAATTAACAAAATGCATCAAAATTTTCAAATCTTTTTAGCCCACAATTCTACTTCTGTGAAAAATCCTAAGGAAATGTCACTTTTCTGCCTCAGACCAAAACGATAAAACCAAAGATCCTAGAAGCTCTAGTACAAAAACCATGAAGACAGCGCCAAAACAAGTTATAATCAAATTATTCAAAATCTATGATAAAGAGAAAATCTTTAAGCAGATGGGGGAAAAAGAACGTGATACATTCAGAAGAACAAAATTAAAGATGACAGCTTATTTCTCATAAGAAGGAATGCAAGTGAGAAGACAGTGGAACAACATTTTGAAAGTACTGAAAGAAGAAAATTGTCAGCCTATAATTCTATACCCAGAAAATATATCTGTTATAGGCTGATTTGTGTCCTCCCCCCAAATTCATATGCTGAAGTCTTAACCTCCAGTACCTCAGGATGTGACTGTATTCGGAGATGACCTTTAAAGAAGTAATTAAGGTAAAATGAAGTTACAAGGATGGGCCTAATCCCCAATATGACTGATGTCCTTATGCAAAGAGGGGGTTAGGTCATGAACAGAGACTGAGGAAAACATGTGAGAACACAGTGAGATGATGGACTTCTTCAAACCAATGAAAGAGGCCTCAGACAAAACCAAACATGCCAAACCTTCATCTTGATCTTGGACTTCTAGCCTCCAGAACTGTGAGAAAATTAACTTCTGGTGTTTGTACCGTCCATTCTGCGGTTTTTTGTTATAGCAGCCCTAGCAAATTAACACAATAGTTTTTTAAATTGAAGACAAAACGAAGACTTTTGGGGGCATACAAAATCTAAAAAAAATTAATCACTAGCAGATCCAAACAATAAGAAATGCTAAAGAGGCAGAAGAAAAATGATGGATTGAAATATAAATCTATGCAAAGGAATGAGGAATGTTGGAAAGATGAACACTGTGGGTAAAGATACAAGATTTTTAAAAAATCATTTAAATCTCTCTAAAAGAATAATGACTATACAAAATCATAACAGTGTAGTGTGGAGTTTATAACACAGGTAAAAGCAAAATGTGTGACAGCAATAGTAAGAAGGCTGAGAGTGAGGAAATGGAAGCACACTACTGGAATGTTCTCACACTGGATGTGAAGTGGTGAAACATGGCTTGAAGGTGGGTTGTCATCAGTTAGAGATGTAGAATAGACACGCTACACAACCAGCAGAATCACGAAGAATAGCTACAGCTAGTTACAAATGAGATAAAAATGGAACCAAAAAAAGAATGAAAAGAGGTACATCATGCTAATACTAGTCGAAAGCTCGGTTGGTTATATTAATATCAGACAAAGTAGATTTCAGAGCAAAGGGTATTATGAGACAAAGGTCATTTTCGTAATTAGAAAGGGTGAATTCATCAGGGGAGCATAACAATCCTAACTGCTTTTACAGCAAATAGCAGAGTTTCAAACACATGCACATGAAGCAAGGGCTGATAGAACATAAGGAAGAAGTAGAAAATTGATCATTTTAGTCAGAGATGTCTATTGCCCATTTCAATATATGTAGATAATAACATCAGGACATAAAAGATTTGAACAGCACAATCAATCAAATTGACCTCATTGACATTTCTGTAATACTCAAGAATAGAAGAAAATGTATTCTTCTCAAGTACATATAGAATATTTACCGGCTTTGCAGACGCCGCCGCCTTGAGCCTTTCCCATCAGCCATGGTCAACCCCGCCGTGTTCTTCGACATCGCCGTCGACGGCGAGCCCTTGGGCCGCGTCTCCTTCGAGCTGTTTGCAGACAAAGTTCCAAAGACAGCAGAGAACTTTCGTGCTCTGAGCACTGGAGAGAAAGGATTCGGCTATAGGGGTTCCTGCTTTCACAGAATTATTCCAGGGTTTATGTGCCAGGGTGGTGACTTGACACGCCATCATGGCACTGGCGGCAAGTCCATCTATGGGGAGAAATTGGATGATGAGAACTTCATCTTGAAGCATACAGGTCCCGGCATCTTGTCCATGGCAAATGCTGGACCCAACACACACGGTTGCCACTACTAAGACTGAAAGGTTGGATGGCAAGCATGTGGTTTTTGAAAAGGTGAGAGAGGGCATGAATGTCGTGCAAGCCACGGAGGGCTTTGGGTCCAAGAATGTCAAGACCAGCAAGAAGATCACCATTGCTGACTGTGGACAACTCTAATAAATTTGACTTGTTTTATCTTAAACTACCAGATCATTCCTTCTGTAGCTCAAGAGAGCACCCCCTCCATCCCATTTGCTCACAGTATGCCTGTAATCTTTGTGCTCTTGCTACAATTCTTTGGGTTCCATATTTTCCTTATTCCTCTCCATGTCTAGTTGGATTACAGAGAAATAAAAACTAAATAACAAAAAAAAATTCCATTAAGGAACACTATGCCGCCTATGGTTGGTTATTTAGGTGCCTCCATAACCTAACTAAAATGGTAATGAATTTACAGCAAGTCCTTCAAATTCATTTTGAATACCAAAGCTTGGCCATTCCCCACTCCTGACAAGACATTTTGCAGCTCCTAAAGCCTCTGACTCTTTTGTGAATTAAGTGACTCAGACTTTCTCATTGACTTCTATTTGATTTTAAGGATGTGTCACACATACACACACACCTCAAAAATAAAACTTCTGAAAATAATTGCATCTACATCAATTAACAACATGCTTAGAATAAATATGAAATAACATACACACTTAAGAAGAGCTGCACAAGGAGCTGGAAGATGAGACCACCAAAACCCTAACTTTAGAAGAAGAATTCAAATCACTAAAGTAAAAGCCCAAATTGTGGTAATAGAAAAAAAAAAATAGAAAAAATCGACAAAGGTCGTTCTTTGAAAGAATAAACAAGATTGCTGGACCCTTAGATAGAAGGGCCAAGAAAAAAGGCCAAATAAACATAATCAGAAATGCAAAAGATCAAATCACAGCTGAACCCAACAAAACACAAAAGATTATCAGGTATTACTATGCACATCTGTACGGAAACAAACTTGATAACTTAAATGAAATGGAGGACTTTCTGGCCTCACACAACTTTCCAAGGTTGAAACAAGAAGGCGTTGAGACACTAAATAGACCAGTAACAACCCAGGAAATTGACTCCGTAATAAAAAAAAAAAAAAAAACCCAGACCAGACAGCTTTCCAGCAGAATTCTACAAAACATACAAGGAGGAGCTAATATCAATCCTATTGAAAGTATTTCAGGCAATTGAGAAAGGCGGAATTCACCCCAAGTCATTTTACAAAGCTAGCAACACACTGATACCCACACTGATAAAGATCCAACAAAGAAAGAGAACTACAGGCCAATAATCCTAATGAACATAGATACAAAATTCTCAACAAGATTCTAGCAAATCTGATTCATCAACACATCTCAAAAATCATCCACCATGAACAAGTAGACTTCATCCCCAGGACGCAGGGCTGGTTCAACAACTGCGAGACCATAAATGTAATTAAATACATCAACAGATGTAAAAACAAGAACCACATGATTATCTCATTAGATGCAGAAAAAGCTTTTGATAAAATCCAGCATCTCTTCTTTATAAAAACCCTCAAACACCTAGGCATAGAAGGAAAATACATCAAAATAGTAAGTACCATCTACGATAAACCAACAGGTAGCATATTGCTAAACAGACAGAAACTGGAAACATTTCTCCTGAAAACCGGAACAAGACAAGGCTGCCCACTCTCACCTCTCTTGTTCAACATTGTGTTGGAAGTCCTAGCTAGAGCAGTTAGACAAGAGAAGAAAATCAGGGGTATCCAAATAGGATACTGATGATTGCTAATGATATGATCTTATGCCTCAAAAACCCAAGAGAATCTGTCAAAAACCTGCTTGCACTGATAAAGGACTTTGGCAAATTTTCGGGGCACAAAATAAATGTGCAAAAGACAGCTGCATTCTTTATACACCAACAACAAGCAGGCAGAGAACCAAATAAAAAAACACAATCTCATTCACAATAGCCACAAAAAATGAAATGCCTCAGCATCTTTCTAACCAGAGAGGTGAAAGATCTTTACAAAGAAAACTACAAAGCACTTTTCAAAGAAATCCAAGAAAACACAAACAAATGGAAAAATGTTCCATGCTCATGGATAGGAAGAATCAACATTGTAAGATGTCCATTCTATCAAAGGCAATCTACAGATTCAACGCAATATCCAACAAATTATCAACATCATTCTTCTCAGACCTGGAAATGACAATAAAGGATTTAATATGTAAACACAAGTAACAATGAATAGCTGAAACAACCCTTAGCAAAAGAAACAAAGCAGGAGGTATCACACTTCCAGACTTTAAGCTTTACTATAAGGCTACAGTAATCAAAACAGCCTGTTATTGGTACAAGAATAGGCATATGGACCAATGAAACAGGATAGAGATTCCAGAAGCAAAACCTCAATTTCTCAACCAACTCATCTTCGACAAAGCCTCTACCAATAATCACTAGGGAGAAGAGACCCTATTCAGTAAATGGTGCTGGGAAAACTAGCCGACCACATGCAGAAGATTGAAACAGGATCCCTACCTACCACCATACACAAAAATCAACTCTAAATGGACGAAAGACCTAAATGTAAAACCTCAACCTATAAGAACCTTAGAAAATGCAGGAGACACCCTTATGAAAATTGGAACTCGCAACCACTTCCTTATCAAAACCCCAAGTGCCCACGCCATAAAAGATAAGATTGACAAGTGGGTCCTCATCAAACTGAGAAGCTTCTGCAAAGCAAAAGAAACCATCAAAAGAGCAGGGGGATAGTCTACAGAATGGGAAAATATATTTACAAACTGTAGATCTGACAAAGGCCTAACATCTAGGATCTATAAGGAAGTCAAAAGTGCCGAAAGGAAAAAACCAAACAGCCCCATTTTAAAAATGGACAAAAGACATGAATAGACACTTCTCCACAGAAGATATATAGGCAGCTAACAGACACATGAAAGAGTACTCAGCCTCACTAATCATCAGAGAAATGCAAATCAAAACCACGTTGAGTTATCACCTAACCCCAGTAAGAATGACCATCATTAATAAAACAACAAGAGATGCTGGCAAAGATACAGAGAAAAGGGAAGGCTTCTACACCAATGATGAGAATGCAAGCTAGTGCAACCTCTTTTGAAAACTGTGTGATGATTTCTAAAAAAACTGGACATTGACCTTGCATATGAAACAACAATCCCCCTGCTGGGAATATAGCCAGATGAACTAGAATCATTCTATAAAAAAAGATATC